>JAPMLY010001704.1:0-86460 GCA_026401115.1 Tetraselmis chui
TATCATCATTAGGTCCCCTCAGGACGAACCCGGGGTTAGACCCCACACCCCCCCCCACTCCCCAACCTGACATCCGCAGACATA
The DNA here is from genome assembly GCA_026401115.1 of Tetraselmis chui. Classification (NCBI taxonomy): domain Eukaryota; kingdom Viridiplantae; phylum Chlorophyta; class Chlorodendrophyceae; order Chlorodendrales; family Chlorodendraceae; genus Tetraselmis; species Tetraselmis chui. Next base: position 85 of record JAPMLY010001704.1, read on the forward strand.
CTGTAAACGCCTTGACTCACTTCAGACTTCCGGCCCACTTTAACCCCCGCACCTCTTGCACAACAATGCATAACTTTCTATTCGACTTAAACCTTGAATACGGCCTCCCCACCCCCATCGGATAACTCGATACCTCTGCTGCCTTCTCCTTCCAATGGGGTCAATACCAGGACCTCTCCAACCTTTCCTGCCACGCCTCCGCAATAACCAAACTCCACTCGACTCCCACCGCCTCGTACACAGTTATCACTAACAACGAAGTCGATAACCACCACCACAACTCCCAATACCCCAGTCACTGGACAAACCTCGCCAACCGCGGCTCCCCCCCCCGTCCGGGGACACCCCACCACTCTCTCCTCATCCTCACGTGGCAGAACTCACACTTCGGCCTCCTCCACATTACTCACTCCTCCGCTACCTGGATAGATTCTCTACATCACCCCCCCCCACCCGACCTCCTCGCCCGCTCTCTCAACCTCCTCTCCGACTGGAACTCCTCTCCCCCCCCTCCCGTCGGCACCCTCCACTCCCTCAACCTGCCTCGCCAAAACGACTCCGACAGAGCATGGTCGTGCGGCACTCACGCCCTCCTCCACACCTACTTCATCGCCACAGCCCCCCCGGACCAACACTACAACCCCCCTTCCTTTGACCCCCGGTCCTCCGTGTACTCCCTCCACACTCTCCTCTGGAACTACACCTTCCACTGCGCCCCCCTCCCACAGGGCCGTCACCACCTCCTCACCGTTTTACAACCCCCCGCGCCACCCTCTCCCCCTCCACTCCCTCCCCCTACACACCCCCTCCCTTCCCCTCCTCTTCTCCCCCCTCCCTTCCAACCTCCACCCGTCGAAAGCCCCCCCGATGACCCCCCCCGCACCACCCCCTCCCTCCCCTCCCCCATCCTCCCGCACCACACATCCCAACCACTACACTTCATCAACCTCAACACCCGCGGACTATACACCTCCATTATGGATGTTGAACACCTCTCCACCTCCCACCAACCGGACGTATTAATCCTCACCAAAACCAACCACGCCACCCACAAGTCCCGCTGGCGCGTAGCCCTCCCCCAATACCACCTCAAAAGCTCCCGACCTTGCTACTCACCTGTGCCCCTACCCAACGCAGGCGTCCTCTTCGCGGTCCGCAGAGCCTCTTTCCAGTCTGCCACTGTCCTAACCCCGCCCCCCCACCTCATCCCCCATATCGCAGGCCTAAAACTCGTTCCCCACTCAGGCACCCCTTACCTCCTTATCGGTACTTATATGCCCCAGCTCTCCACCCCCCCACTGACCCGCCTCTACGCAGAGGTTGCAGCTTGGGGCCTCCGCCTAGCGGACGACCACCCGCACCACCGCACCCTCTGGGGTGGGGACTTCCAATCCACCACCGACACAGGTAAAGGACACCCCGCCTTCACCTCCTTACTCAAATCCCACCTCCACCCCCTCCACGACCCCATCCCTACCTTCCCCCGAAGCGGGGGCTGCCTTGACCACTGGCTTACCACACCTCCTTCACCTATCACCCTCCCACCATCCTCTTGCTCGATATTCCCCTCCCCCTCCCACTTTTCTGACCACTCTGCAATCCACCTCATCATACCCGCCCCTTCCTCCCTCATGGCCCAACCCCCCCCACCCCCATACCCACCCCCACACTCATCACACAACGCGCAAACTCACCTTTCGACTTCCCCTCACACCCAACCACATTAAAGCGTACCAATCCAGCACCCCCGACCTCATCAACCAAACGGCCGCCCTCCACGCAGAAATACTCAACACCTCACACACCTCGGCCTCCCCCGACACCCTCGACACCCTCGCCTCACAATTCACCACACTCCTCTCCCAACACATGAACCACGCAGCCACAGTTTGGCCCCTACTCCCCGACAAGACACCCCGCCCACCCCAAGCGTCCCTTGACCCTACTTGGTTGCCAAATAAAACGCGCACTCACATCCTCAAACTCCGAAAATGCAGTAAAAACTACGGCCCCCTCCCCATCGCCCAAGCCCTCTTAAACACAACTGAATATCGGGTGTGGGACTAAATCCTTGCACAACTGGGACTAAAACGTTGCTCGGATTTAGTCCCGTTTTTTGGGGATCAAAACAGTAGTAAATCAGGGACTAAATCCTTGCTTTCGCCAAAATCAAATCCTCGTACACGTATACTGTTTAATATACTACGTAAATTTGAGTTATATTTGACTTCCGCGCGCGAGGGCTGCACCAGTACCCACAGTCTGTGGGATTGGGAAGTAGCCAGATGAGGAGCTGAGGTCGACGGAAAGGTAAACTACCCCTCCCTTGACGACGTTGTGGCGATTTGCCCTGCAAGCCTACAGCCATGCGAGGATAGGTTGGTGGTAAAAGCTTGAAAGGCAGGAAACAAGGTGAGAATAGCACGGGCGGCACGCTACCGCTTAATCTCCGCCCGTCGAGCTCTTGGCCCGGCACGGTGAGTGTCGCTACAAGGTTAACCTCCACTCGGGAGGTACGCTACCTGTTAATCTCCACCCGTCGAGCACTAAGCCCGGCACGGTGAGTGTGGGTAAGGGGTTAATCTCCACTTCGGGGGTACGCTACCGCTTAATCTCCACCCGTCGAGCACTAAGCCCGGCACGGTGAGTGTCGCTTAAAGGTTAATCTCCACTTCGGGGGTACACTACCGCTTAATCTCCACTCGTCGAGGACTAAGCCCGGCACGGTGAGTGTCGGTAAGGGGTTAATCTCCACTTTGGAGGTACGCTACCGCTTAATCTCCACCCGTCGAGCACTAAGCCCGAGACGGTGAGTGTCTCTAAAAGGTTAATCTCCACTTCGGGGGTACGCTACCGCTTAAATTCCACCCGTCGAGCACTTGGCCCGGCACGGTGAGTGTGGGTAAGGGGTTTATCTCCACTTGGGGGTACGCTACCGCTCAATCTCCACCCGTCGAGCACTAAGCCCGGCACGGTGAGTGTCGCTAAAAGGTTAATCTCCACTTTGGAGGTACGCTACCGCTTAATCTCCACCCGTCGAGCACTAAGCCCGGCACGGAGAGTGTCGCTAAAAGGGTAATTTCCACTTCGGGGGTAAGCTACCGCTTAATCTCCACCCGTCGAGCACTAAGCCCGGCACGGTGAGTGTCGGTAAGGGGTTAATCTCCACTTGGGAGGTACGCTACTGCTTAATCTCCACCCGTCGAGCACTTAGCACGGCACGATGAGTCTTGTACACGCATGGTGAGTCTTGTCGTTCTTCATACTGCTTCCAGTGACGTTTAATCCGCTGTGGGGGGGGGATCGCTTGACGCACTTTGGCGGCAATTACTCTGTCAATGGCTATACTCAAATGCTGTATGGAGGGGGTCGGTAACAATTGCATCTTCCCAGTCTTATCGGCGCTCATAAGTAGTGGCTTATTCGTCTTCAGTCCGTTATTTCCACTGGTGGTCAAGCTACAACGTGTTGTCGCGACTGTGGGTCACGAGAGCATGCGTTATACCGTAGTGGGTCCCTGAAGGGAAGCGTCGAGTATCGTCCGGTGAACTTACGGTCTTAGAGTTTCGACGATATTTTTACGGTTGCAACGATCTTTGTAACGGTTTTCCGGGATTTTGTTAAATAGTAGTTAAGGTAGTACAGGTGTACGAGGACGTACATGTGTAGCGCGTGCAAGGAATAAGTCCCAAATTTGCTCGGATTTAGACCCAAAATAACGGGACTAAATCCGAGCAACGTTTTAGTCCCTTTTATACAAGGTTTTAGTCCTTTTCTCACTGAATATCTCTCCCCTGACGCCATCAAGCAACAGTGCCAAGCACGCATACGCCAGCTCCTTCACGCCACCACAACGGAAAAGATAAAGAAAATTAAGACTCGAGCCAACGCGGCCTACGACTCCTGCCCCAAACACTCCCACCGCCACTTGAAAATTAAAAGCGGCCTCCTTCCCCCCGCCGGCTCCGCCTCCACCCTCCACCGCATTACCAAACCCGATAAAACCACCGCATCCTCACCCTCCGCCGTCATTGATGCGATACACTCTCACTTCACCACCGAACTCGGCTGCGCCATCCCACACGAACTACCCACCCCCCCATGGGAACTCCCCGACAACCCCGACAACTTTACCATCGAACCCCGCGGTGACCCCTCCTTCACCCTTGCCGACATGATCACCCGCGACACTTTCGATAAAACACTCAACTCCCTAGGCACCGGCAAAGCCCCCGGCCCCGACGGTATCCCCAACGAAATAATCAAATTCCTACCACCGGCGACCCGCTCCGCCCTCTTCTCTCTCCTCTCCCTCCTAGCACACAAATCCTACACCCCTCCAGATTGGTGCCACAGCACAACATGCCTCCTACATAAAAAAGGCGACCCCTCCCTCCTCGATAACTACCGCCCTATCGCCCTCATGAATAACCTCCTTAAACTATAGACAGCACTAATCAAAGATGCAGGCTCGAAGTACGCCGAAACCCACGGCATACTCAGCGACCAACAGGACGGATTCCGACAACACCGCAGTATCCACGACGCCCTCTCCTCCCTCATTATGACGATGGAGGACGCGAAACTCCACAGCAAAGACATCTACGTCATGTACGCAGATTTCAAAGGCGCCTTCAACGCCGCGGACCACCGTATCATGTTCAAACACATGCGTCAACTCGGTATGCCCCCCACCTTTGTCGACACATGCGAACACCTCTACGGGGTCTCAACCACAGACTATATTACACCACATGGCCCCACCCCTTCTATAGACATTAATCGCGGAACCCTCCAGGGCGACACCCTCTCCCCCTTTCTATTCACCCTCTTCCTTGAACCCTTCCTTCGCTGGCTCACGGTGGGAAGCCGGGGCTACCGCCCAGGCCCCCCCGCTACTAACGTCGACCCCACAGAACCCACAGCCACATACCCAGGACACGGCTTCGCCGACGACCTCAGCCTCGCCACGGGCTCGACCCCCAACATGACCATCCAGCTCAGAAAACTCTTCCTTTTCAGCGCCTACACGGGCATGACCGTCAACATCCGCAAATGCTGCATCACCGGCGCCCTCTGGCGCACAGGCAACGCCCTCACCCTCGCCAACACTACTCTCCTCGCGTCCCGCCTGCAAACTCAGTTCATCTCCCTAAACTCCACCCCGGCCCCCATCCCCTCCATTGGCCCCAAGGACACATACCGCGTCCTTGGGGTAGAACTAAACACCTCCCTCAACTTCACCAAACACTGGAATGAACTCAAGCGTACCACTGCATCCCTCATCACCACCCTTTCCACCTCCCCACTAACACAATCCCGCAGAATCAGGGTCATCCGTGGACTCCTCATCGGTAAGCATTTCACCCTCCAGCTCGGCCTCTTCACCGACTCCCAACTCGACACTCTCGAAGGACAAATCTGCCGCGCACTCCGCTCCGCCGTCTCCTCGGTACGTAACCTTCCCCGCACCGCCCTTCACCGCCCTACATCAGACCTAGGTTACGGCCTCCCCTCCCTCAAAGCCCACGCAGCCCAACTCACAGTTTGCCACCTACATAAAATCATGAACAACTCAGGCTACAGAGGCCACATGGCCCGCGCACACATACGCACCCTGTCCACCACGTACTCCCACTGGCCCTCGGAATCCATCATGTCAACTTGTTACACCCCATCTACACTAAAATGCTTAGTCAGAGCTCAACGCGATGCGGGCACCCTATTCCACAACTACCCTCCACTCTCCCTCACCAACCCTATCGCCTCCACAATCCGCGCCCACTTCACCACTCAAGACAACGCCCTCCTCACCTCACTACGGGACAAAGCTACACACATCACCGACCCTCACACATATAAACAAGCCTACTGCGATTTCTCTCCCCGCAAAACACACGCCTCCCTCCTACCCCGCCTCACCCCCCTCCACCACCCCACTCTCAGTTCCCATCCGCCTCCTCGCCGCAATCCTCACTGAATCCCTCGATACTATCCACAACCGCCTCCCCATCACAAGCCTCACTACCAACCAAGCATCCCCCCCCACCACTATACACCCCACATGGATTCCCCTCCTCTCCCCTCACCTCCCCCGCTCACCCCCCACCCTCTCATCCGGCATCTGCACCTCCCGCACCACTCACCCCACCCCCACCGCACTTGACCACATTGAAATTGAAATTGAAATTGTTTACAACATGTACCGTATGCGCCGGTTTTTCACCAAAAGCCGGATGCGTCGGCTGCTGTCTCTGGGCCCTCCCAACTATGCCATACAGGGAACTTACAAGTCAGGGCTAGACCGTTAACCACCTAATCCAACCTCTCCAAGGGTGTTCGGGGGTTTTACTCCCCCCCGGGGAGGATGCAAGTAGAGGTGAAGGATGTGTGCAGTCAGGGTCGTGCGTGGAAGCAATGTGCGGATGCGCGGCGGGAGGTCGTGCGGGACTTGATGCGGTATATGCGGAGGAGGTGATGCAGCCATTGGACAGTATGCGTATGGAGTTGTGTAAGGATGCGAGATGTTTCGAGGCGTGCTTTCGTGACGAGTTTATCAGGAGGGTCTGTGCGGGCGGTGAGTAGGGAGGTGAGACTCGTGATGGTGGAGGAGTGCGGTGTACCTGTGCGGCTCATGACGATGGGAAGGATGTCGACCACTGTGCCTGGCCAGTGGTTTCTGATGGCGTTCGCAAGGGGTGTGTATTTGTCACGTATGAGGTCGGCTGTGTGAGTGAGGTTGTTGTCTGTGCAGTATTTCCATTCCCCTATCTGAATCTTTTTAATATATGCATAGCGGCGGCGACCGTTGGAGTGGCCAACGAATCTGGGTTCGAGGATGCGGATGAAGTCAGGTTTGTGTGCTGAGGGACGAAGTTGGGGGGGAAGAATCTCAGGGGGGAGGATGGCGGGGCATGATGTTAGGGAGTCATGTGAGAGGCCTTCATCAGCAGCAACAAGGCGGGTGGGCATGTGGGTGGGGTGAGGAGGGTGGCAATCGTGAGGGGAGTGGGTAGGGGTGGGGGACTCAAACGATTTTATGGGTTTTTTACCGAAGTCTGCGGTGATGGTCTCCCAGCGTCCTCCGTTGTGGCGTTCCAGTAGGGTTAGGAGTAGTTGCATAGCGCTGTTGTGTCGGTCCTGTCTTAGTCCAGACATAGAGGGGCAGTTACCGGCCATGTGGCCGTTGCTAGTGAATTGTCCACATAGTGGGCAGCGCAGGGTGGGGTTGTGAGTAAGGAGGCGGGTGTTGTGGACACCCCACATGAATTCTTGTTTGTGTGTGAACTGGATATTTGTGAGGGAGGAGTGTTTTTTGTGATATGAGAAGTCGGCGCCGTCCTTCGCTGCACGAGCGAGGAGGGCTCCGTGTTTGGTTGTATCCGAGAGAAGGGTGTGTGTGTGTTGTGTGCTGTATTTGTGTGCGTCGGATTTGAGGTTGGTGTATCTGTAGGGTATGGGTTCGCCTAGGGTTTGTGGAATGAGGGTGTACGGCCATGTCCAGTGGCCTATCGTGACTTCTGAACCTGTGGTGTAAATAGTATCGGGTGGTTGGCCATCCGCAACTTGGTTCGCGAGGGCGTCTGCAAGGTCGTTACCGATGGAGTGGTTGTGGGCTTTGATTTTGCCGAGGTGTGTGCGTATGCCTGCTGCGCAGCGGGTTGTAAGGGTGTGTGTGATAGATAGGAGGGTGTCTCGGTGGATGTTATGGCGGTAGGCGGATGGGCAGTTTAAGTAACCTTGTATGAGGCGAAGGGAACATGCACTGTCTGTGAGGAGGTGGGTGTGGCCAAGTTGGAGGCCTATATCAATGCCTGCTAGTTCGGCGCGATTTATTGTATGTGAGGGAGGGGTAGAGTTCACCAGGATTTTGATTTTGGTGTCCGAGGCGGGGTGGGTGGCTGCTGCTCCTAGGGGGGTCGAGCCGCCTTTTTTCGAGCCGTCTGTATATACAAAGTCCTGCCAGTTCCAAGCAGGGGTGCCTCTGGTGGGAGGGTACGTTAGGTGTACGCGTTCTGGGAGGGGGTACGTGAGGGGGTGAGTTGGGTTCGGGGGGCGGTGGTATATACCTGTTGAGTGGGGTGAGTAGGAGACAAGGAGGTGTGGGGGGGGGGTGGTGATGGTGGGGATGGGGAGGTGAGTGTCGTAGATAGATTCAAGAGTGTTATGGAGTGCGGTCATGGCTGTGGGTGATGGGAGGGTGGAGAGTGCGAGGGGGTTAGCGACGAGGTAAATGTCTACCATCCAGCGTGTGCCGAAGGGGGTAGGGGTGGGGTTGCCAGTGTGTTGGTCGGGGGGCAGGAATGTGTTTGCGTCATTAGGTAGGGTGTAGAGGTGGTGGGTGTATGGGGAGTCGATGTATTTGGAATGGCGGTATGGTGTGTGTTCCCATCGGGGGAGGATGAGGATGGTTGCGCTGGGTGTGTGATGGGCTGTGAGGTGTGCGCTGGTGATTGCGTGTTCCATGGCACGTCTCATGCATTCGTGGTCGTATTCGGGGTTGGCTATGTTGGTGCCTTGCCAGGTGTGAGGGGCATTGCTGCCCACCACACACTTAGACACAGAATACCTCACCCCCTCAGACCACCACTACCCCCCCTGCGACGTAACACGCATCATTTCCAAACACAAGGACACAGAATACGGCCAAACGCAATACATGGTTGAATGGGCCCCGGAACACCTCACGGAATGGGACATTCAGTTACAACTCGACGACGGCTTCCGCCTCATTTCCTCCACTCCCACATCGGTATGCCTCCCCCCCCCCTCCCCCACCGCATGCTCCATCTGTCATGACCCACTGCACACACAGCCCTCCTCCACCTGCTGCACATGCCCGCACTTCGCCATACACTCCCAATGCCGCCCAGTTCAGGGACCCGCCACATGGCAGTGCGAGTGGTGTGCTCGCGGCCAACAACACGACCTCACCCACCTCCACGAAGTGCAGTGGGCCCCATGCCTACAACTCCACGACACCATCAGTGAGACCCCCTCCGGCCCCACCGCCCTCACAGCATTTAACTCCGGCTATGTCCCCTCCACCACACCCATTTTGCCAGAACCCGGACCCCCTCCGTGGTCACACCCCCTAATCACATTCAACCATGACCCCATTAACCCCGACCTCGATATGCTCCCTACCGGTAAATTCGCTATCCACGCACACCCTTCACTCCACGACACCACCATACTCTGCACTCCCGACGGCCGCGCGGTCACCACCCTTAACGGCCCCCGAGTCCGCCACCTCTACCAAGTCTTCCGCCCCGACCTCTCGCAGCATACGTTCGAAGAGGAGGTCTACCACCTCCTCACCCGCCTCGGCTCCCGCTCAGAAATCCACTCACCCACACCCGCCACCACCACCTGTAATAGATGGGCCACCAGAGAAGACCTCCTCACAGCTCTCCGTCACACATTCCGCATCCAGACAGAACTCTATTCCGACCCCCTCAATAAATCCCTCCACTCCCACACCTACCACTCCCTATACCCCGAAGATATAGTCTTCTCATCTAGCGGCAGCAATGCCCCGCACACCTGGCAAGGCACCAACATAGCCAACCCCGAATACGACCACGAATGCATGAGACGAGCCATGGAACACGCAATCACCAGCGCTCACCTCACAGCCCCTCACACACCCAGCGCAACCATCCTCATCCTCCCCCGATGGGAACACACACCCTACCGCCACTCCGAATACATCAACTCCCCATACACCCACCACCTATACACCCTCCCCAATGACGCAAACACCTTCCTACCCCCCGACCAACACACTGGCAACCCCATCCCTACCCCATTCGGCACACGCTGGATGGTCGACATATACCTCGTCGCTAACCCCCTCGCACTCTCCACCCTCCCATCACCCACAGCCATGACTGCACTTCACAACACTCTCGAATCTATCTACGACACCCACCTCCCCAACCCCATCGTCGCCCCCCCTCCTCCACACGTCTTTGGCGCCTACTCACCCCACTCAGCGGGTATATACCACCGACCCCCAAACCCAACTCACCCCCTCACATACCCCCTCCCGGACCGCGTGCATCTAACGTACCCCCCCACCAGAGGCACCCCTGCTTGGAACTGACAGGACTTCGTATACACAGACGGCTCGAAAAAAGGAAGCTCGTCCCCCCTCGGAGCAGCAGCTACCCACCCCGCCTCGGACACCAAACTCAAAATCATGGTGACCTCTACCCCTCCCTCACATACGATAAATCGCGCTGAATTAGCTGGCATAGATATAGGCCTCCAACTTGGCCGCACACACCTCCTCACAGACAGTGCGTGCCCTTCCGCTTACCGCCACAACATTCACCGCGACACCCTCTCATCCATCACACGCACCCTTAAAACCCGCTGCGACGCAGGCATCCATACACACCTCGGCAAAATCAAAGCCCACAACAATTCCCGAGGCAACGACCTCGCAGACACCCTTGCCAACCTCGTCGCAGATGGTCACCCTCCCGACACTACATACACCACAGGTTCAGAGGTCACGATAGGCCACTGGACCTGGCCATACACCCTCATTCCACAAACCCTAGGAGACCCCATACCCTACAGATACACCAACCTCAAAGCCGATGCACACACCCACAGCACCAAACACACACACACACCTCTCTCGCAATCAACCAAACACGGAGCCCTCCTCGCCCGCGCCGCGACGGGCGGCGCCGATTTCTGTTACCACAAAAAACACTCATCCCTCACAAATATCAAGTTCACACACAAGCAAGAATTCATGTGGGGCGTCCACAACACCCGCCTACTTACTCACAACCCCACCCTGCGCTGCCCCCTATGCGGCCAATTCACTAGCAACGGCCACATGGCCGGTAACTGCCCCTCCATGTCGGGTCTAAGACAGGACCGACACAACAGCGCTTTGCTGCTCCTGCTCTCCCTACTGGAACGCCACAACGGAGGACGTTGGGAAACCATCACCGCAGACTTCGGTAACAAACCCATCAAATCGTTTGCTTCCCCCAACCCTATCCACACTCCACTTGACTGCCACCCACCCCACCCCAACCACATGCCCACCCGTCTTGTTGCTGCTGACGAAGGTCTCTCGCCAGACTCCCTAACCTCATGCCCCGCCGTCCTCCCCCCTGAGATTCTACCCCCCCTGCTTCGTCCCCCTGCACACAAACCTGACTTCATCCGCATCCTCGAACCCCGATTCGTTGGTCACTCCAACGGTCGCCGACGATACGCATCCATAAAAAAGATTCAGATAGGGGAATGGAAGTACTGCACAGACAACAACCTCTCCCACACAGCCGACCTCATACGATCCAAATACACCCCCCTTGCAAACGCCATCAGAAGCCACTGGCCAGGCACATTGGTTAAGACATCCTCCCCATCATCATGAGCCGCACAGGTACACCGCACTCCTCCACCATCACGAGTCTCACCTCCCTTCTCACCGCCCGCACCGACCCTCCTGATAAACTCGTCTCCAAAACACACCTCGACACGTCTCGCATTCTTGCACAACTCCACACGCATACTGTCCAATGGCTGCATCACCTCCTACTCATATACCGCATCAAGTCCCGAACGTCCTCCCGCCGCGCCTCCGCACATTGCCCCCTCGCACGACCCTAAATGCACGCCTCCCTCGCCTCTACTTGCACACCTCCCCGGGGGGGAGTAAAACCCCCGACCCACATTGGAGAGGTTGGATTAGGTGGTTCACGGTCTAGCCCTGACTTGTAAGTTCCCTGTATGGCATAGTTGGGAGGGCCCAGAGACAGCAGCCGACGCATCCGGCTTTTGGTGAAAAACCGGCGCATACGGTACATGTTGTAAACAATTTCAATTTCAATATCATGAAACAACCGTTCGCTGGCACTTTAAGGTTCGTCTGGCTAAGGTGTGTTGGCCAAGCTCTCGACGCCCGATGCCGTAGCCGTAGGTAGACCCGCAGGTGTCCGATAAGGTGCGGTAGACATACGGAGGCGAGCGGAGGTTTCCGAAAGCTGGCAGCGAAAATGACGGCGATTGTCTTCAACCCAGACTGGGCATCCGCTTGTTGTCGGCCATTTCCGACCCGGCGGACCGTGACTGCGACGCTACGCGGACAACATACCGCCAAGGAGCCGGGACTGAAAGTGTGTGATGGGAGACATGCCGGTATCCCTACCATAATTCCGAGTCAGCTGTAATGATTACATGCTGACGCATGCGAGCGCGCTACGTGGCACGCGGTCCGCTTACTTACTGCAAAGTTTATTATTGCAAATTGCCGCGAAGCCGCCCTAATAGTAATTCAGTCTTACAACAAAAAGCCGTTGAGGCCACAAGCAAAAAGAAGAGAGGAAAAAACCTACCATACCTAATATTAATCGACATACAGTACAAATTGTAGTACCTGTACTTATCGCACGACTCGCAGCCTGTAGTTAAGTACTGGTAGACACGGATGGCCCACCATGACGCGGCAGTGCGGCGTCAGCTGGCTCCTTGCGCGGTTTCGCCCGGCCGGGATCCGGAAGCTGTAGCGGCCATCGCTGAATCTGAACAATATATTTTGCTCAACGTAGACCGCAGCAGCGCCTCAGATCAGAGACGAACAACCGTTTCAGTCCAACTAATATATTTCTCAAAGATATCTGTGCACGATGCCGCTCACTCTGACCCATCATCGCGCGGGGCTTCTCCCCGCTTCCTCCGCAACACGCCGTCCCTCGGCGCTGTGCTGTGCTGCCACGCCGCTGTCTCCCCGCTCGGGGCCACTGCGTGCTAACACTGCCGTCGTCCATAGGGCCAACTCGGCTCGGTTCACCACCACGAGCAGGGCTTGTGGCTGTACCCCCCAGCAGCGTCGGTATCGCGTCCTTTCTGCTTCTCATTCAGATGAGGCAGGTATTCAACCGGGATTGGAGCAGGTGTCGTCAACCTCCGTCCCCAGCACCACCTCTGAGCCTGCGGCGAACACGACTGAAACCCCTGAACAGCGTCCCTGGTGGACGCACCTAGCACGCACAGGTGGTCAGGCCGTCGCGGTGGCCGCGCTGGCGCTGGCGTTGGTAGCAAGCTCCCCGCTGACTGCGGAGGCTGCTCGTAGCGGCGGAAGGATGGGAGGCAGCGCCTTCCGCGGCGCGGCCCCCTCTCGCTCGTACTCGGCCCCCTCCTCTCCCATGCGGTCTGGCGGGATGGGCATGCGTTCTGCACCTTCAGGTCGGTGCCCGCATACAAGCCACTCTTTTCCGTCTTTCATTTGTTGTTGCTCTCGTTGCCCTGTCATAAGCCGTGTGCTGTTTCATTGGCTTTCCCTTTCCTTCGACAAGATATGCCGTGTATGGTTATTAGCCGGGCTGCTTTGCATTTAAGCCAATTATTGAAGTGTTAAGCTCATACAGAAATAGCATGTACATGTATAGCGCATTCAAAGAAGTTTTCATCTCTATGCTGTGCAGAAAAACCAAACTATCTTGAAGTCCTTATCAGGGGTCCTTTTCACTTGTATCATGATCCTCAGTGTCATAATCCTCTGAAACGAGTCTGTTCCTTATAAGTTTCATGCGTTTCTACGAAAGTTCCCAATTTCCCTGTTCAATCCAAAGTTGTGTTTTGTCAATTACGATGTCTGGGCGTGTCCTACAACCCAGCTTGACAGTGATAACTGCGATGCTGATGTGTGGAATCTTCCCTGCGTGGTTGCTTTTTCAGTTGTGGTGGCGCCCTCCTACGGCATGAGCTCCTTCTTCTTCCCCACCTATGGCTATGGGTACGGTATGGGCATGGGTGGTGGAGGCCTCTTCAACCTGCTTTTCCTGGGATTTGCCGGCTTTGTGATCGTTTCCGCGCTTAGCAGCATGCTTAGCCAGGATGAGGATGTCACGGCGGGCAGTGGGGCGTGTTCTGTGGTGAAGTTACAGGTGGGCCTGCTGGGCATGGCTCGCGGGCTGCAGACGGACTTGGACAGGATCGCGGGTCGTGCGGACACCAGCGATCCAGAGGGGCTCCAATACGTGCTTCAGGAGACGGTGCTGGCGCTGCTGCGTAATCCCGATTACTGTATTTATGGGTACAGTGAGAGTTCGAAAGCCAACGGGCTGGACGATGCGGAGTCCAAGTTCAACGAGCAGTCGATGGGGGAGCGCAGCAAGTTCAGCAGTGAGACGCTTGTCAACTTTGGGGGGCGCAGCAAGCGCGGTGCCTCTGGTAGCACCTCTGACATGTCGAATGAACTAATTGTGGTGACGGTCGTTGCGGCGGTTGACGGTCGCGTGAAGCTGCCACCCATCAGCAGCCTGCCGGACCTCAAGGCCGCGCTCAACAAACTGGGCTCAGTTCCTGCGGATGGGCTGCTGGCCGTGGAGGTGCTGTGGACACCGCAGGAGGAGGGTGACAGCTTCACCCGCGATGAGATTGTGACCGACTACCCGATGCTCAACCAGTTGTAGACCCCTCCTACCGCCATGTCAATCAAGCAGCGGCCGCCGTCTTTCGATTCAACCCATCAAGTTGAAAAGAAGTTTTGGTGCCATCCCACACACAGCCTGCAAGTCTCCGTTGCTGCAGGTGTCCGGCGCTGGCTTGATAGCACTTGTCCTACTTAGACCTCGACTTGTTTGTGTAATCATTTCGTTTTAGTGTCAATGGTGCCTGTTGCTAACGGCCACAGACACATCACCTCCTCACATCATGATAATGCCATGGTCATCAGACAAAGTAGTACGGTTGGATGCTAAATTAAGCATCACTAGTTGCTGATTTTTATGGGACAATTTATGCGCGCTAATAAAGCACCTGTTGCTGTCGTTTGGTTCTGACTTGCTACGAGAGCTCGAGGCTGTACGAGCAGGAAGCAGCTAGGGACACTGTTCTCTCAGGTATCCTAAAAGTCATGCAAGCAAGCACATCCCGTTTTGCATTCGCGAATCGGATATAGGTGGCGTTGAGCGATCAGCCACACGACACCTTCATCACATCACCATGCATCAGAGATAGATGGGTAACCTGATCCCTGATCACATGCGGGTTGTGCATGTACTAGGTGGTGTGTGGATATTTACAGCAGAGCAGAAATTTCCCGTCTGTGTTGAGCAGCTTTCATTTAATAGCTGGTTGGAGAAGGCATGACAGCACGGAAAAGATCAGACTAGCCCCATATATTTACATCTAACAGCTGCATTGACCTTGTTGCTGGTGCACGAGCAATGCTGATACCATCCTCAAGCGTGCCCTGGTTACCGCCCATTCCGCAAGGGTCTGGTCCGTTCGATTAGTTTGGCGGCGCAATGTCCACCGTCACACCCTCTGGCGCGACGTCCTCGCCCTTGTTCGAGGGCTTGTGCTGCAGCTGCTCCAACGCACTGGTCAGGTGGGCCGGGTCGGTGGCCCCAGCAGGGGTTTCAAAACTGCTGGGGGGTAAGTGCGTCATACGGACGAGAGCGAGGTTGGCGACAACGTCGGAGGGAGTGCGGCTGTGGTTGGTGGAGGCCGAGGCGATGGAGGGGTTCCGGCTGTGGCCCGTCACAAAGAAGCCGCTCCCCGCAGATGGGTTGCGGCTATGGCCGGGCAGTGACTCGGTCGTGTGGCGCCAGTGGGTGTACATGCTGGAAAGGCTGCGCTTACGAAGGCAGACCGTCACAACACACAGAACCCCTGTAAGCGCAAGCAGCCCCACGAGAACAGCCAACGTGATCATCGAGATGGACAACACCGACAGAGCACCGCTGTTGTCCTCTCCGCCCACAGAACTTGCGGTGCCATGTCTGTCGGCAATCTCGCGAGCTGCTGGGCTGAAGTCGACCGTCCCAGCAGCACCGCTGTCGTATGGTGCCGCCACCCCCTCTACGTCTTCATCGGCCTGCTTCACAGCAGACGGGTGGATGTAGCGGCTTTCTCGGCCGGTATTCCCAGTCGCACCGGGTGCGGGTCCAAACCAAATGGGGCTATGATCTGACGTAACCACCGGGGAGATGTTGTTCGCGTCCAGCGCGGCAGCCATGATAACCATGCCGGAAAGGTCCGACTGTTCACCTTTGTTCCATGGCGTGAAGATAGTGTCCTCGTCGTTCGTGTCAAGCTTCGCGGTCCAGTAGAAGCCGCCCAAGATAACCAGCGCCGCCTGTCCGTCTCCTCCGACGTTGGGAATCAGAGACGCGTCGAAAAACTCCTCCGCCGACCCCTTCTCCGCCCACCGCACCGTCCCGCTGGTCTGACTCATCTCGAGCACGAACGACTCCGACCGCTTCAGCCCGCCCTCCAGCGTGGACAGGACGACGCCGTTGCCAAAGTTGACATCCCCCACCAGCCAACCAACAATGTACAGCGAAGAATCAGCCAACTCGATATGTTGCACAGACAGATTGTCAGTCGCTTGCAGCAGCTCCAGCCACTCCAACTGTAGCCCGTCAGGAGACACTCTCGCCACGAAGCTCGCCTCGTGCCTAGGCATATAAAACGCATAACTTTTTCAATCTCCTTAGCTCGCCCCTCGAGTAGGGGTTGCAGAGGCTGTGAACGTTTACTAAGCGTAAGCGGGGTTGCACTTTTAGAAATACAGCAGCCACAGCGCGCGGGGAGTGCGGGGCCGACTGCTCTCACCTTGTCGACTGGGATCGGATAGCGCGACCCTGTACTTTGACGGTGCCGTAGAACACACCAGACACAAAGAGGGAGCCGTCCGCCGCAGCGACAGAAGTCATGTATTTCAGGTATGAGAACTGTCCCATGGGGTCGTTGCGGTCGGCCTCCTCCTGACCGCTCGTCTCCTGCACTGCCTCCACTGTGAAGGGGGCCGGAAAAAGGTTGCCGTCCGTGTCCATTTTAACCACGTAGCCGTCGGCCAGCGCGGGCGCACCGTTCGGGGACGTGTGTAGGTAGAACGGGGGGTCGTGTGTGCTGAGGCTGAGGTACAAGGTGTCGGTCGAGTCGTCGAGCACCATATTGGGCATCGTCACTTGGGTATTTGACGTATTCAGTGTCTGCAGCCACTGCATCTCCCCATCCCCTCCCGCCATCTAATATACCCACACAGATCAAATCAGACACATTTTTCAGATTGTCAGTCGTCAGTCGAGAAACACATGGATAGTTGCTTGCGTTTCAGCGAGTGACAGGTATGAGGCACGATTACAACAATTAATGATGAGACACGTGTTCAGGCGACGCCACGTCGATTGCTTTGATCGACACGCGATACGCTTTTACTTCACTTCGTGTTTCTCACTACTCCCTATCTCTGTCCCTCTCTCTCTCTCTCTCTCTCTCTCTCGAAGGGATTGGCTTCCACGGCGCGGCACTGCAACCAACATGAAAGAGGGAGCGTGCCTTTGCCACCCAGATCGAATAATGGTGCGACCATGCTTCCCCTGCGTCGTAAAACAACCCTGCGGGCGGTTGCCCATCGACGTCGCGTCGCCGGCTTGAGGCGATCGTGCCACCGTAGCGGACATCGTCCCCCATAAAGAGGCCGCTCATGAAGATATCGCCTGTGGCGGAGTGCACGCGCAGCTGCCCCTCCGACATCTTTTTGTTCCCAAGCCCAAACTTGTTCGCCCACAGCAGCTTCCCAGCAGAATCAAACTTGGCGACGAAACCCAGACAATTGTCCTTTTGCTTATCCAGCGTCAGAACCTGCTTCTCATTGCCGTCCCCGACCACGATGTTGTCGAAGCAGTACTGCCCATCGATGACAACGCCACCATCCGGACCAACGTCCATCGAGTTTTGTGACAACACACTAATGTTCCGCTCCGGCTGAACCAGCGTCCGTGCCCACAGCACCTCCGTGTCGAGTCCCGTCGTTTTCATCTTCATCACGAAGAACGAACACTCCTGGCTGTCCACGCACTTGACGGACCGCATGGTGTGCTCCCCCAGCGTGACCTCACCCTTCCACGACCCCGTCACGTAGAAGGCGTCGGAGCTGGGGTCGCTCTCGATCTGCAACGTGTGCATGATGCAGGTGGTCATGATTCCATAGCGGGTGGATGCAAGGTGTGATAGATAAGATAACGTGACAGACGACACCAATGCCTTAATAACACTATTTCTCCACCTGCTTTGGGAATACATCACTGACGCCATTCCCTTTGAAGATCGACACGTCCCAGTTCAGGCCATGGCCGTCCCGTCGGTGACCTGATGCCTGAGTGACTGCGCCGCACAAACAACGCCTCCGCTGGTAAGCCAAATCCCACGAATACAACAGAAACGAATGCATGAATGCTCGAGCGGAGCCAACTGCAACCAAATCCTTCAGAGCGTGACTTACCCCATGGGTTCGAGTTACCCTCATACTGCTCGGCAATGATTGATTTGGCGCTGAAGAGGGCGCACGCAAGCAGGAAGGCTCGCATCATCATCGTGACCTATGCTCACAAAAACCACAGAATATTGTTTCAGTATTATATCACATTTGGAGGCCACTTCCTTTGGGTGCAGGTAGTCAATGTTGCTGCTAGACGCGCTCCTTGGTAGCCAGCCACAGCAAGCACGAGACCCGCGTTATCTTAACAGGCCTGGGAAAGAAAAAACGGCTTTTTCCGATGTCGCAACAAACTCGGCGCTGCTGAGTGCTGACACTCTAGAACCATACGCTTTGATTTCCTTGAGTCTGCTTCTCTCTATCTTCTTTCTTCTGGGGGAGGGGGGGGGTCGTCCCCATCGAATAGCGTCATCGTTTTTTACTGCCCAACGTTAAAATAAAAAAGCACGCGGGATTGAGCGAGTGGCTACTGACAGCGACACCGAAGAAACATACTCTGCGCTTTAGTTTTCGTCTCGACAATAGCTTCGAAAAAATTGGGCTAACCTAATTTCAGTGGCACGGGAGTGAAGATAGATGGTGCGGGGTAGCTGGCGACGGTCACTCTTCGTACGCTAGACCTGTTCAGCCAGACCAGTCACCTGCCGCTTGCAACAAATCAAACCCAAACCGGGGCGTCGTAAGGTGCTGTGGTTCTGATGCGGATTTCAAGCAGGGGGGGAGGTACTGCCACGTCGTATACCTCGCCGTCAGGGAAGCAAGCAAGCGCCAACAAGCGAAATAAGCGTCTGGATATATAGAGGCTGAGACTTGTCACTGCTTCCGCCCCCTGTCCTCGCCTCAGCACCCACAGTAGCGTATTCCCAGATGCGGTTAGCAGGCAGCCCCTCCGCCGGCAATACCGTAATAATATTTACAGTTTCTCTCGACTGTCGCAATCTCATAGACCGGTCACCTTCGGCACCACTGTTTCCCTGACTACCGGAAAAGCAAAGCTCAACCGAGAGCTGCTACACAAATAGTGAAGGCGAAAGCTTACAGGTATGACACGTGCTCTCCAGCGACTAGAGAGTGCGCCATTGGTGTCGAGTGTGCCACTGCGCCTACGCCGTTCGTCTTATGTCCGTTAATAAACTCTCGAAGTACAGGTATCAGTACATTTAACGGATTAGCGACTACATATAGCATACAGGTACTAGCACAGGTACCGTGTACAATATTACTTCAATTTCTTACAAGAAAAAGCAGTGTAGGCCACCGTGTACAATATGGCAATTGTTGGAGGGTTGGATCCCACTAAAAACACATAAGCCACCAAGCATCCAAAAAGAATAAAAGAGGAACAAAAACTGGAGCCCGAGGACCATGAAGGCATGCCACAGCATCAGCACTGCCCTTCCGCAAAGCATCGCCCGACGAACTGCCACCAAAATAGCCAGGCGATCAACCAACTCAGCAGCCCGCTAAAAACACAATTGAAATATTTATCTTGTAAGAAAAGGCAGTGAAGGCCACCAAGCAAAAAGAAGAAAGGAGGAAAAAACTTCAAGAGAAAGCAAAAAAACTTCAAATTCTTACAAGAAAAAGCAGTGGAGGCCACCAAGGAAAAAGAAGACAAAGGAAAAAGCCTGAGCTCGAAGAACATAAAGGCATGCCACAGCGTCAGCACTTTTCTCTTGCAAAGCGTCGCGGAGATAGGAATCCGAAGTACCATGAAGAAAAACGTATCCTACCGTCACTAAAGACAGTAAAAGGATCCAAAGTACTACTAAAGTACTACTGAACCACATAACCCGGGGATGGATCGGTAGCTCGGATGAGCAACGCCGATCGTCTTCGCTCTGGGCCTGGCCTCCCATCGAGCGCAAGACTGGTGGACAGGGCCGCCGGACGGCGTGCACCATTCACCTCTCCCCACCCGAGCCTAGCTCACAATGGTCAGTGGATCCGTAGCGACACCAGACGGTACACACTCAAAGGCGCAGCTTCCCGGGATTTGAATTTCATCCCCCCGACAGCTATCGCGCCATCCACTTCGAAATCCACACATGTACCAGTCAAAGTACTACGCCACACCCAGACAACTCATCGCTTACAAAAAGCTTCCTCCCCGGTCGGCGGCGCGCCTCATCGCGCCCCTCCGAGCGTCCGGACGTCCCTGTCCGACGCCGACTTCCAACAAACCCAGGTCCCATCGGGCATGGTCGCGTGCAGCCAACACGTGAACGACTCTCAAACACCTACTCTAAAAGCCACACCTACCTCCTACACTCCTCTACAACACTCGAAATCCTACTCGACCGCTATGTCTACGACCCCTACCCCCCCCCCCCCACCTACAAGCAGGCACTTCTGAAGGACCCCCCGCCGCATGACCGCTTCACGGACCTCTACCATCCCCGGAACGCACTCGCAGGGCACCCCCTGACCCCGTTTCTCACCGCACCCCAGCTCCACCACCCCCAACAACTCCTGGGTACGCCACTGGACCCCCTTCCTCTCCGTCGTGGACTACAGACCCCTCTGATCCTGTCCCCCCCACGGTCAACTGACGCCACGGGACAGGCCGACGACTTCTCCACCCGGACTGTCGACTCCCTCCTCCTCACAGGCCAGTACTCCACCCCCCCCCCCCCACCTCGCTCGATTCTGGATCCACGGCGTCTTCCTCCCGGACCCGTCTCACCCCGACCCGATCGCGTCGGCATGCTCGTTGGCCCGCCGCTGGCTACTCGAAAGCCTACACGACCTCACCGATCTCCCCAACCGCATCAGAAATATAATAGGCAGAGAACTCGCCCAACACACACGGTGGACCGCGAACGCCACACGCACCCTCCACCCCACCTCCCCGAAATGCAACGATACCACACCCCTGCCAGTCGAGCTCCACACGAGCTTCCAAGAGATCCACTTGACGATTCCTACCTCATGTATAGCGGTGGGACTCCTATACCAACTGGCTTCACGCCAGCGTGAATTCAGTTCAGCCGGTCCAGTGCCCCCCTCCGTGATCACATCCCCTTCGCTCCTAGAAAAACTAAGTCAGCAGAAAATTCGCTTTCTCCGGGCTGCCTCGGGTCCAGGAGTTTCAGGCCGAAGGATGAAGATCCGCTCCCCGATATTCACCGGTATCACCGGCCAAGAAGTAGTCGCCCTCCTACAGGACCTCCTCACCTCAGACCTCGCGACAGCTCTCACCTCCACAGGTTCAACCCCCCCGTCCCACAACCTGTGCAAACTCGACGACCTACCCGAGCAAGCCCAGTTCACCCTCCAGTTCGCGGACGCACTCCAGCCGCTGGACACTCCCGTCCCGATCGAGTCTGACCCGTCCTCCTTCTGGGTAAATATCCTCCACCTGCCCAATAATCCCATTCATTCACAATCTGGACCTGTATCCCTTCACATTTTCCCCCGTTCACCCTATGAACCTGTACCCCCTGACCACCACCTTCACACTATCACCATCACACCACCCCCCGTCACAGGCCACGTCCCCGGCTTATCCTGGGCTGACACCTGCCTCACCACTGTCCTCATCCAGTCCTGCCACTCACTCTCCCTACCATGCATCAACTCTGACGGTACCTTTCCACCCACACACTGGTTATACACCCTCCTGTCCCAAACTGCATCAGAATACCTCACACAAAATTCCCCCATCCCCACCCCCCCTTCCCAACACCCCCTCAGCCTCTACCACTACACAACCCTGAAAAAATTCCCAGATGGCTCGTACTTTCGCTCCCACCCCTCCAACTCACCCACCGTCACCACCAGCATCCAAGTCTCACTCAGTGCTGAAATGTACTGCATACTCATCTCCACCAACGGCACAGTCACCATCCCTCTCACCCACACATACACCCACAGAGGCACACGCATTCCATCCACCTGCACACTCAATATCAACCCCCACCACTACTCCACCTTCGGCAAAGCCCGCCTCCAGGACCCCATCTTCACCACCTCTCCCTCTCCGCCACCCCTCACCATCACAAAAAAATTCACACTCCACCGCAACCCCCCAGCCCTCCTCCTCCGTTGGTCCGGACACCTCACGGACACTCAAGTCACCAGCCAGTGGCACCTGGCGCCCTCCGACTTCCAGCTGCAGGAAGACGAGGACCTCCCCCTCGACCTCACCTCCCTCCCGGAAATTCAACTTTCCATCACCCCGGCCCTTCCCACCCACAACACATGGCCCCTACACCAACCCGCAGCCTCACACCCCACCTCCACCTCCTCCTACCACGCCCATCCCTCCCCCCACCCTCCAGCCCCCCCCCCGGTCCCACATCCTTCCATTCACCCTTCCCCTCTCCCCATCATCACTGAAGACTCCTCCGAACCCATGGACTCCTCCGCCTCACCTCCCCACCCCGCCCCCCACACCCAACCCCCCCCCCACCTTCCCGTCCCCCCAAAGCCCACTCACAACCTAACCACATCTCCCACCCTCTCCCAACACCCCATCCCCTCCCTCTCAACACCGCCCTCATCGGCAGACTCCCCTCCCCACCCACGCCCCCCCACAGACCCCTCACTCAAACCTGCACCCCCAGTAGGGGTTACCAAACCCTCACGCCCCTCCCGCAAGCAACCCTCCCCAACCCCCCCAACTCGTGTCCCCCCACACCCCTCCCTCACACCCCACCGTGCCCCTACTCCTCCTCAACACCTTCCCAACCCCCATCCCCCCTTACCCGCGGCCACCGACTTTCCGCCTGCCGCCCCAACCCACCATCCCCCTCCCATCCGGCTCCCCTGAAGACGAGGAACTCGACCTCGACGGCTACTACGACCAGTCGGAGGACAACGAGGAGGCCACAGGAACCCCACCGGCCACCACTGACTCCCCCAGTGCAAGCCAACCCACCATGTCACCCCCGGCCGAGCAGGCCGACTATCATCATTAGGTCCCCTCATGACGAAACGGAGGTTAGACCCCACCCGCCCTTCCCCCACCTCCCAGCCAGACAACGGTCCTCATATTGTAACCACCATACCTCGCTTCACTCTACCGGCCCACTTCAGCCCCCGCACCTGCCGCACAACTATGCATGAATTTTTCATCGACTTAAACCTGGAATCTGGTCTTCCCACCCCTATCGGCTACCTTGATTCCTCTGCTGCCCTTTCCTTCCAATGGGGACAGTACCAGGACCTCTCTAACATGTACTGCCTCGCGTCCGAAATAGCCAAACTCCATTCGACTCCCTCCACCTCATACACAGTTATTACCAACACCGAAGTCGATAACCAGCACCATAACTCCCAATACCCCAGCCACTGGACCAACCTCGCCAATCGAGGCTACCCCCCACGTCCGGGGGACGCCTAACCATTCTCTCCTCGTCCTCACATGGCAAAACTCGCACTTCGGACTGCTCCACCTTACTCACTCCTCTGCTACCTGGATCGACTCTTTACATTACTCCCCTCCTTCCGACCTCCTAGCCCGCTCTCTCAATCTCCTCTCAGCCTGGAACTCCTCCCCCCCCCCTCCCATCAGCGCCCTGCACTCCCTCAACCCACCTCGCCAAAACGACTCCGACAGGGCGTGGTCGTGCGGCACCCACGTCCTCTTACACACATACTTCATTGCCACAGCTCCCCCGGACCAACCTTACACTCCCCCCTCTTTCGACCCCCGGTCCTCGGTGTACTCCCTACACACTCTGCTCTGGAACCACACCTTCCGCTCCGCCCCCCTCCCACAGGGACGTCGCCACCTCCTGGACGCTTTACGTCCCCCCACATCACCCTCACCCCCCCCAACTCCCTCCCCCTACCCTCCCCGTCCCCCCCCACCCTCCTCTCCCCCCCCCTATCCTCGCAACCCCACCCACAGAACAACCCCTCCCAGAACCCCCCTACAACTCCCCTACCCTCCCCTCCCCCGGTCCACCTCACCACACACACCACCCACTACATCTCCCCTATCCTCCCCCCCTCCACCCACCCCCCAGACCCTCACCCGTCGAGAACCCCCCAGTCGCCCCCCCCTGCCCCACCCCCCCCGCCCCCTCCCCCATCCTCCCACACCACACATCCCAGCCACTACACTTCATCACCCTCAACACCCGCGGCCTACACACCTCCATTTTGGATGTCGAACACCTCTCCACCTCCCACCACCCGGACGTCTTAATTCTCACCGAAACCAACCACGGCACCCACAAGTCTCGCTGGCGCGTAGCCCTCCCCCAATACCACCTCAAAAGCTCCCGACCTTGCTACTCACCTGTGCCACTACCCAACGCAGGCGTCCTCTTCGCGGTCCGCCGAACCTCATTCCAGTCCGCCATTGTCCTCACCCCGCCCTCCCATCTTATCCCCCACATCGCCGGACAAAAAATCGTCCCCCACTCAGGCACCCCCTACCTCCTCATAGGTACCTATATGCCCGAGCTCTCCGCCCCCCACCTGACCCGCCTCTACGCAGAAGTTGCAGCCTGGGGCCTCAGACTAGCCGACGAACACCCGCAACACCGCACCCTCTGGGGAGGAGACTTCCAATCGACCACCGACACAGGTACATGACACCCGGCCCTCACCTCCCTACTCCAATACCACCTCCAACCCCTCCACGACCCCATCCCTACCTTCCCCCGCAGCGGGGGCTGCCTTGACCACTGGCTCACCACGCCTCCCTCTCCCACCACCCTCACACCACCCTCCTGCTCGATATTCCCCACCCCCTCCCACTTCACTGACCACTCTGCTATTCACCTCGTCATTCCCGCCCCTTTCTCTCTCACAGCACACCCCCCCCCCACATACCCAACCCCACACACAACACACGACGCGCAAACTCACCTTTCGCCTTCCCCTCACACCCGACCACATAAAAGCGTACCAATCCAGCACCCCGGACCTCATCAACCGAACGGCTACCCTTCACGCATGCATACTCAACACCTCACACACCTCGGCCACCCCCGACACCCTAGACACCCTGGCCTCACAATTCACCACACTCCTCTCCCAACACATGGACCACGCAGCCACAATATGGCCCCTCCTCCCCGCCAAAAAACCCCGCCCATCCCAAGAGACCCCCAGCCCCACTTGGCTCACTAAAAAAACACGCACACAAATACTTAAGCTCCGTAAATGTAGCAAACATAACGGCCCTCTCCCCATCGCCCATGCCCTCTTACACACAACCGAATATCTCTCCCCTGACGCCATCAAACAACAATGCCAAGCACGCATCCGCCAACTTCTTCACGCCACCACCTTGGATAAAGTTAATAAAATAAAAACACGGGCCAACACGGCCTACGACACCTGCCCCAAACGATCCCACCGCCAATTGAAAATTAAAAGCGGCCTTCTACCCCCCGCCGGCACCACCTCCACCCTCCACCGCATTACCAACCCCAATAACATCACTGCATCCTCCCCCTCAGCCGTCATTGACGCGGTGCACTCTCACTTCGCACGCGAACTCGACCGCGCCACCCCCCCTGAACTCCCCACTCCCCCGTGGGAACTCCCTGACAACCCCGACAACTTTACCATCGAACCCCGCGGTGACCCCTCTCTCACCCTCGCCGACATGATTACCCGCGACACCTTCGATAAAACCCTCCACTCCCTAGGAACCGGCAAAGCCCCTGGCCCCGACGGTATCCCCAATGAAATCATCAAATTCCTACCCCCAGCGACCCGCTCCGCTCTCTTCTCTCTACTCTCCCTCCTCGCCCACAAATCCTACACCCCTCCTGATTGGTGCCACAGCACAACCTGCCTCCTACATAAAAAAGGCGACCCCTCCCTCCTCGATAACTACCGCCCTATCGCCCTCATGAACAACCTCCTTAAACTCTGGACAGCACTAATCAAAGAAGCAGGCTCGAAGTACGCCGAATCCCACGGCATACTCAGCGACCAACAGGACGGCTTCCGACAACACCGCAGCATACACGACGCCCTTTCCTCCCTCATTACGACGATGGAGGATGCGAAACTCCACAGCAAAGACATCTACGTCATGTACGCGGACTTCAAAGGTACCTTCAACGCCGCGGACCACCGCATCATGTTCAAACACATGCGTCAACTCGGTATGCCTCCCACCTTTGTCGACACATGCGAACAACTATACGGGGTCTCAACCACAGCATATATCACACCTCACGGCCCCACCCCCTCCATCGACATCAATCGCGGAACCCTCCAGGGTGACACCCTCTCCCCCTTCCTATTCACCCTCTTCCTTGAACCCTTCCTTCGCTGGCTCACGGTGGGGAGCCGGGGCTACCGCCCAGGCCCCCCCGCCACTAACGCTGACCCCACAGAACCCACAGCCACCTACCCAGGACACGCCTTCGCAGACGACCTCAGCCTCGCTACGGGCTCGACCCCCAACTTGACCATCCAGCTAAGAAAACTCTCCCTCTTCAGCGCCTACACCGGCATGACGGTCAACATCCGCAAATGCTGCATCACCGGCGCCCTCTGGCGCACAGGCAACGCCCTCACCCGTGCCAACACTACCCTCCTCGCATCCCGCCTGCAAACACAGTTCATCTCCATACACTCCATACCGGCCCCCATCCCCTCCATTGGCCCCAAGGACACATACCGCGTCCTAGGGGTGGAACTGAACACCTCCCTCAACTTCACCAAACATTGGCAAGAACTCAAACGTACCACTGCATCCCTCATCACCGCCCTTTCCACATCCCCACTAACTCAATCCCGCAGAATCAGGGTCATCCGTGGTCTCCTCATCGGAAAACATTTCGCTCTCCAGCTCGGCCTCTTCACCGACTCCCAACTCGACACTCTCGAGGGCCAAATCTGCCGCGCACTCCGCTCCGCCGTCTCCTCGGTACGTAACCTTCCCCGCACCGCCCTTCACCGCCCTACCTCAGACCTAGGATATGGCCTCCCCTCCCTCAAAACTCACGCCGCACAACTCACAGTTTGCCACCTACATAAAATCATGAACGCCTCAGGATATAGAGGCCACATGGCCCGGGCACACATCCGCACCCTTTCCACAACATATTCCCACTGGCCCTCTGAATCCATCATGACAACCTGTCACACTCCACCCACACTAAAGTGCTTAGTCCGCGCTCGACGAGATGCGGGCACCCTATTCCACAACATCCCCCCACTCTCCCTCACCAACCCTATCGCCTCCACAATCCGAGCCCACTTCACCACTCAAGACAACACCCTCCTCGCCTCACTCCGTGACAAAGCCACACACATCACCGACCCTCACACATATAAACAAGCTTACTACGATTTCTCTCCCCGCAAAACACACGCCTCCCTCCTACCCCGCCTCACCCCCCTATGGAAAAGTAACATCACCACATGGCCACAAGTCCTCCTCAGAGCCACCTCATCCTCCTTCATCCTCAAATCATGCAAATCCATCACCACACTCACGGGGTCCACCACCCCCCTCTCAGTTCCCATCCGCCTCCTCGCCGCAATCCTCACCGAACCCCTCGATACTATCCACAACCGCCTCCCCATCACAAGCCTCAATACCAACCAAGCATCCCCCCCCACCACAATACACCCCTCGTGGATTCCCCTCCTCTCCCCCCACCTCCCCCGCTCACCCCCCACCCTCCAATCAGGCATCCGCACCTCCCGCAACACTCACCCCACCCCCACCGCACCCATCACACACTTAGACACAGAATACCTCACCCCCTCAGACCACCACTACCCCCCCTGCGACGTAACACACATCATTTCCAAACACAAAGACACGGAATACGGCCAAACGCAGTACATGGTTGAATGGGCCCCGGAACACCTCACGGAATGGGACATTCAGCTACAACTCGACGACGGCTTCCGCCTCATCTCCTCCACTCCCACATCGGTATGCCTCCCCTCCCCCTCCCCCACTGCCTCCTCCATTTGTCATGAACCCCTGCACACAGAACCCTCCTCCACCTGCTGCACATGCCCGCACTTTGCCATACACTCCCAGTGCCGCCCAGCTCAGGGACCCGCCACATGGCAGTGCGAATGGTGTGCTCGCGGCCAACACCACGACCTCACCCACCTCCACGAAGTGCAGTGGGCCCCATGCCTACAACTCCACGACACCATCAGTGAGACCCCCTCCGGCCCCACCGCCCTCACCGCATTTAACTCCGGCTATGTCCCCTCCACCACACCCATTTTGCCAGACCCCGGACCACCTCCGTGGTCACACCCCCTTATCACATTCAACCATGACCCCATCAACCCCGACCTCGACATGCTCCCTACCGGTAAATTCGCTATCCACGCACACCCTACACTCCACGACACCACCATAATCTGCACTCATGACGGCCGCGCGGTCACCACCCTTAACGGCCCCCGCGTCCGCCACCTCTACCAAGTCTTCCGCCCCGACCTCTCACAGCATACGTTTGAAGAGGAGGTCTACCACCTCCTCACCCGCCTAGGTTCCCGATCAGAAATCCACTCACCCACACCCACCACCACCACTCGCAATAGATGGGCCACTAGAGAAGACCTCCTCACAGCTCTCCGTCACACATTCCGCATCCAGACTGAACTCTACTCCGACCCCCTCAATAAATCCCTTCACTCCCACACCTACCACTCCCTCTACCCCGAAGATATAGTCTTCTCATCTAGCGGTAGCAACGCCCCGCACACCTGGCAAGGCACCACCATAGCTAACCCCGAATACGACCACGAATGCATGAAACGAGCCATGGAACACGCAATCACCAGCGCACACCTCACAGCCCCTCACACACCCAGCGCAACCATCCTCATCCTCCCCCGATGGGAACACACACCCTACCGCCACTCCAAATACATCAACTCCCCATACACCCACCACCTTTACACCCTCCCCAATGACGCAAACACATTCCTGCCCCCCGACCAACACACTGGCAACCCCACCCCTACCCCATTCGGCACACGATGGATGGTCGACATATACCTCGTCGCTAACCCCCTCGCACTCTCCACCCTCCCATCACCCACAGCCCTGACCGCACTTCACAACACTCTCGAATCTATCTACGACACTCACCTCCCCAACCCCGCCATCACCCCCCCTCCTCCACACCTCTTTGTCACCTACTCACCCCACTCAGCACGCATATACCACCGCCCCCCAAACCCAACCCACCCCCTCACGTACCCCCTCCCGGACCGCGTGCATCTAACGTACCCCCCCACCAGAGGCACCCCTTCTTGGAACTGGCAGGACTTTGTATACACAGACGGCTCGAAGAAAGACAGCTCGACCCCCCTCGGAGCAGCAGCTACCCACCCCGCCTCGGACACCAAAATCAAAATCCTGGTGACCTCTACCCCTCCCTCACACACAATAAATCGTGCTGAATTAGCTGGTATAGATATAGGCCTCCAACTTGGCCGCACCCACCTCCTCACAGACAGTGCGTGCTCCCTCCGCCTCATACAAGGTTACTTAAACTGCCCTTCCGCTTACCGCCACAACATTCACCGCGACACCCTCTTCTCTATCACACACACACTTAAAACCCGCTGCGAAGCAGGCATCCGTACACACCTCGGCAAAATCAAAGCCCATAACCATTCCATCGGCAACGACCTCGCAGACACCCTCGCCAACCAAGTCGCGGATGGTCACCCACCCGATACTACATACACCACAGGTTCAGAGGTCACGATAGGCCACTGGACATGGCCATACACCCTCATCCCACAAACCCTAGGGGACCCCACACCCTATAGATACACCAACCTCAAACCCGACGCACACAAATACAGCACAAAACACACACACTCCTCTCTCGCAAACAACCAAACACGGAGCCCTCCTCGCCCGCGCCGCGAAGGACGGCGCCGATTTTTCTTACCACAAAAAACACTCAACTCTCACAAATATCCAATTCACACACAAACAAGAATTCATGTGGGGCGTCCACAACACCCGCCTACTTACTCACAACCCCATCCTGCGCTGCCCCCTATGTGGCCAATTCACTAGCAACGGCCACATGGCCGGTAACTGCCCCTCTATGTGTGGTCTAAGACAGGACCGACACAACAGCGCTCTGCAACTCCTACTCTCCCTACTGGAACGCCACAACGGAGGACGCTGGGAAACCATCACCGCCGACTTCGGTAACAAACCCATAAAATCGTTTGATTCCCCCACCCCTGCCCACACCCCACTTGACTGCCACCCACCTCACCCCACCCACATGCCCACCCGCCTTGTTGCTGCTGACGAAGGTCTCTCGCATGACTCCCTAACCTCATGCCCCGCCGTCCTCCCCCCTGAGATTCTCCCCCCCCTGCTTCGTCCCCCTGCACACAAACCTGACTTCATCCGCATCCTCGAACCCAGATTCGTTGGTCACTCCAACGGTCGCCGACGTTACGCATCCATAAAAAAGATTCAGATAGGAGAATGGAAGTACTGCACAGACAACAACCTCTCTCACACAGCCGACCTCATACGTGCCAAATACACACCCCTTGCGAACGCCATCAGAAACCACTGGCCAGGCACAGTGGTCGACATCCTCCCCATCGTCATGAGCCGCACAGGTACACCGCACTCCTCCACCATCACGAGTCTCACCTCCCTTCTCACCGCCCGCACCGACCCTCCTGAAAAACTCGTCTCCAAAGCACGCCCCGCCGCATCTCGCATTCTTACAAAACTCCATACGCACACCGTCCAATGGCTGCATCACCTCCTACGCATCTACCGCATCAAGTCCCGCACGACCTCCCGCCGCGTATCCGCACATTGCCCCCACGCACGACCCTGAATGCACACAACCTTCGCCTCTACTTGCACCCTCCCCGGGGGGGAGTAAAACCCCCGAACACCCTTGGAGAGGTTGGATTAGGTGGTTAACGGTCTAGCCCTGACTTGTAAGTTCCCTGTATGGCATAGTTGGGAGGGCCCAGAGACAGCAGCCGACGCATCCGGCTTTTGGTGAAAAACCGGCGCATACGGTACATGTTGTAAACAATTTCAATTTCAATTTCAATTTCAATATCATGAAGAGCAGGTGAAAGACGTTGTATGAATTCGCGTCGCACATCCCCCCAAAAACGACAAAAAGAAACAAAAGTAGTTCGACTAACGACATAGTGCATACGGACATAACTGCTAAAGCGCGAAGAGCGAGTGTCATGAACACCCATGCCATGGAACCGACGAACCGCCACCAAAATAGCATAAGAGACCATGGAATTATATACAAAATATTTCCGTGTAGGCCTAGTGTTCGCATGTTCCAGAAATAGCCATAAGCTTATCGCGGTGTAGTCAACAAAGTGCCCGACTGGTTTCGACGTCCGACTGCATGCCCGTTAATCCGTCACTATAGACTCCCGCATAAGCTCGGCAACACTACGGCTATGGCGGCGATATGAACGCGAATAACCCGCAGTCGCGGGTACTTCCCACGGAGGTGCTAGTTTCAATCGCAACTCTACTTGAGCCAACGCATCGCGGGGTGGCGAGGCACGTGAGCCGCGATTGGAGGGTTGCAGTGCAAGCTGTGGCGAAGGCGGGAGAGGGCGACGGGCTGGTTGACAGCAGCAGCTTCCGCATGCGTGCCTCGTCCTTGCGCGGTAGCTTGGACCTTGTCAAGTGGGGAAGGGAGGCCTAGGGATGCCCCTGGTCTCTAGAAGACCGGATGGAGATGGGAAAAGGTAAGGTGAATGTGCCAAGAGAATTGTTGAATAAAGGGACGGATAATGGATGAGAGGAGAAGGGAAGCCGCGATATTGCCGCGAGCTCGCGAGGAGTAACCCTCCCCAACGACGCAAACATATTCCTACCCCCCGACCAACACAAAGGCACCCCACCCCACACCATTCCGAACACACTGGATGGCGGACATCGACCTCGTACCCAACCCTCTTGTCTTATCCTCTTTGCCCTCATACACAGCAATGATCGCCCTCCACAACACACTCGAATCCATTTACAATACACCGCCCTACCCCATCCCTCACCATCCCACCCCCGACCCATTTCGCCAGTTTTACACCACACTCAACATGCACCTACCACCTTCCCCCCAACCCCGCCCACCCCATTACTTACCCTCTTCCTCACCGCACGGCCGTAACCTACTCCCCCACACGAGGTGTCCTTGCTTGGAATTGACATGACTTCGTTTTCACTGACGGCTCCAAAAAGGAGGCTCCTCCCCCCTTGGAGCGGCTACCACCCGTCCCGCCTCGGACACACGCGTCGAAATTCTGGTGACCTTCACCCTCCTTACACCATCAATCGTGCGGAACCCGCATGCATCGATATCGGCCTACAAGTCGATCACACTCACCTCCTTCGTATAGACAACGCATGTTCACAACGCCTTGTCCAAGGTTACATGAAATGTCCTGCCGCTTACCGACACCACATCCACAGCGACAAACTTGACTCCATCACACATACCCTCAATACCCGATGCACGACAGGCATTCGCATTGATCCTGGTAAAATTAAATAACATGACCGCTCTATTGGAAAAGATCTCGAAGACGCACTCGCTAACCGAGTGGCAGACGGCCACCCACCCGACACGACCTACACCACATGTTCATACGTGTCGATAGGCATACGGACTTGGCCATACACACTCATACCCCAAACACAAGGTGACCCACGCCCTACATATATACCAACCTCAAAGCATATGTACACACATAAAGTACCAAACATAAACATACGCCCCTCACACACCACCAAACGCGGCGCCCTCCTCGCCCGCACCGCTATAGACGGGGCGGACTACGGCTGCGGACGGGGGGGACTACACCCTCCACGAATAAACACTTCACTAACCAATGTCCAAATCACACACAAACATGAATTCATGTGGGGAGTACACAACACGCGCCTCCTCTCACACAACCCATGTTGTAAGTAATACCTTATAGTTATTAGTTGCAGATAGCTACTGTAAGCTATTCTAGATATGGTTAGTGCATGTCTAGATCGGACATACCGATAACCTGTTGTATTGGTACAGAGCTGTCGCTAGGCTTCAGCTCTGACACTTCTGTTGTCCCGACACCACGCCTCGGGCTGGTTGTCTCTGTGACTGTCCCTTTGCGTGACTATGACTGTAACTACGTATGCGTTAGTTATCTTCCTTACTCATCGTGTGTGCACGGTTTAATAGATTATGGGCCCCCGCCTCACGTCACTCATGCGCGACAACCTGGTTCGGCGAGCTGCGATCGCCACCTCTCCCGCAGAAGACAAGTTTACATAGATACTTAGTACTTTCACCTTGTAATCGGCGGTATCGCCAGTATAATCAGCGCTTAAAAAAACCCACCCTCCATCCCACCTAAGTCAGCCGCTCGAGGACGCCAAACAGCCATCCACACCGACGTACTCGTCGTGTGTGGACATGGTGCATACAGGTCCAAGCTAGAGACCGGGGGAGGCGCACTATCGGGTGAATACGCATACACAGAGTGCACGACAGCCTTAGATTAACATATTAATTAACATATTATCGTAGCGACTCAGCCGCCACCGCATCGCCCCACTTGCACTGGCCGTGGCCCCGACTTGTCCCCCACACTGGGTGGAGGACACAGAAAAGGTGCTTTGAGACACCCTGGGGCATTAGGCCGAGGGGTCGGCGGGCATCATGCCGTCTCTCTGAAATCACTGTTAGGCACACGTCCGGCTAGCGGTTTTTACCGCTGCCTGTTTTTTCAGCTCGTTCTTTTCCGCCCTCTGTCGAAATGGCGCCGAAAACTGGCTCTGTCGACTGAAATTGAAATTGTTTACAACATGTACCGTATGCGCCGGTTTTACACCAAAGCCGTATGCGCCGGCTGTTGTCTCTGGGCCCTCCAAACTATGCCATGCAGGGAACTTATAAGTAAGGGCTAGACCGCTAACCACCTAAATCCAACCTCTCCAAGGATGTTCGGGGGTTTTACTCCCCCCCGGGGAGTTGTGCAAGACGAGGCGAGGGCTGCGTGCAATTAGGGTCGTGCGAGGGGGCAATGTGCGAAGGTGTGGCGGGAGGTCGTGCGGGACTTGATACGGTATATGAGTAGGAGATAATGTAGCCATTGGACAGTATGCGTGTGGAGTTGTGCAAGGATGCGAGACGTGTCGAGGCGTGCTTTGGAGATGAGTTTGTCAAGAGGGTCTGTGCGGGCGGTGAGTAGGGAGGTGAGACTTGTGATTGTGGAGGAGTGCGGTGTACCTGTGCGGTTCATGACAATGGGAAGGATGTCTACCACTGTGCATGGCCAGTGATTGCGGATGGCGTTTGCAAGGGGTGTGTATTTGGCACGTATGTGGTGAGCTGTTTTGGAGAGGTTGTTGTCCGTGCAGTACTTCCATTCTCCTATCTGAATCTTTTTTATGGATGCGTATCGGCAGCGGCCGTTTGTGTGACCGACAAATCGAGGTTCAAGAAGTCGGATGAAATCCGGTTTGTGTGCGGGGGGTCGTAGCGCGGGGGGGAGAATCTCGGGTGGGAGGATGGCGGGACACGAGGTGAGGGAGTCGGGCGAGAGACCCTCGTCAGCATCAACAAGGCGGGTGGGCATGTGGGTAGGGTGAGGTGGGTGACAGTCAAGCGGAGCGCGGGCAAGAGAGGGAAAAGCAAATGATTTGATGGGTTTGTTACCGAAGTCAGCGGTTATGGTGTCCCAGCGTCCTCCGTTGTGGCGCTCCAGGAGGGAGAGTAGGAGTTGCAGCGCGCTGTTGTGTTGGTCCTGTCTTAGGCCAGACATGGTGGGACAGTTGCCGGCCATGTGGCCGTTGCTAGTGAATTGGCCACAGAGGGGGCAGCGCAAGGTGGGGTTATGAGTGAGTAGGCGGGTGTTGTGGACTCCCCACATGAATTCTTGTTTGTGTGTGAACTGGATATTTGTGAGGGTTGAGTGTTTTTTGTGGAAAGATAAATCGGCGCCGTCCTCCGCGGCGCTGCTCTGTCGACTATCCACCCGATTCGCCTCTTGCTTCCCCTGACCTCGGCTCTCCGCATAGCTCTGTCAGTCCCACCCATGCTACCCTCGCACTCGTCGTGCAGCAAATGGCGCTAATAAACGCCCGCCAGGACGCGCAGTCCGCCGATGTTATTGTTGCTGCTGCTCTTGCTTCTCTTGCTGCCCCTGCGGACCCCTCTTTCGCTGTGCGTCGTCGTGATGCGCATCTCGAACCCCATCGCGATAACCACTCTCTGAACCTCCTTGCCTCCGCCCCCCCCCCACACACGCATCTCCCTTTCCCGGCGCTCGGCTGAACGCGTAGCCGGGCCACGCTGCTGCTGTCGCTGCAGCCTCGGTTGGCGACCCCCATGTCGCACACCACCGCCACGATGCGCACAACGCACCACAGCCTCACGAACTGCCCGCGGAACACCTACCACCACCTCCTCCGTACCCTCCTGCAGGGTATGCCCTCCCGGATCCCGGACATTTTTCCCGGAGGCACGGCCGCTCCGCGTCCTCGCCTCCCGTGGCCACCCGCACCCATACGGCCCGCCGCCTACAATGGCCGGCCACTCTCCTTTCCCCGGCGGACCACCTCCTCCCTTCTCCGGTGGACCACCGCCTCCCTTCCCTGGCAGCATTCGCATCCTACACAGCGTGGTGGGCACACCACCCGTGGCGGCCGTCGCCCCACCATTGACCCGGTGGTCATCGGCCGCACGGCCCACGAGGCGACCGGTTTCGACAAGGACGCCCTCAACCGGTCCATGAAGATGTCGGTCCCTACCATGGGGCCCACCACGGACTTCAAGCAGTGGAAGAAGACTTCCGTATTTTCCTCTCCATCAAGGCCACTTACCTCATCCCACAGCTTGCCCTCCGCGACTGGGGCGTAAGGTTAGACGAACCGGCGCAACACTACGCCTGCACCCTGCTGCTTTATGTAGCTAGCGCGAACCAACGCGCTGACTCGGCGATGAAGTGCGTCTCCCCATCACGTCATGACTGCGCAGCGGCAGCGTGGGACACCCTGTGTGAACGTCTCGACAGTCGGTCCTTTGCTCGATCCTTGTCTCTGCTGGACAACTTTATGGTGATACAACGCCCCGGACAATC
The DNA here is from genome assembly GCA_026401115.1 of Tetraselmis chui. Lineage (NCBI taxonomy): Eukaryota > Viridiplantae > Chlorophyta > Chlorodendrophyceae > Chlorodendrales > Chlorodendraceae > Tetraselmis > Tetraselmis chui. The sequence goes on from JAPMLY010001704.1 coordinate 36,413, forward strand.
ACTCAGTGACTATGTCCACTACATGCGGCAGACGTTCTACGACTACAACGAGACATGTCATATGGTTGGTGGTTCCGCTGCCATTCACCCCCACAACCTCGGTCTCCTCATGTTGCGCGGTATTTCTATCACCGGCCCACGCTGTCAGGCCAAACAGTGCGTCATCAACGCGTTCGACACAGACAACATGCTGTCCGCTAATGACGTGATGGCCAACATCCTCCACTTGGCGCACAATATGGACGAGGACGACGCCCCGGCCGCAACAGCTCCCCACACCTCACCGCCTCCCGTCTCCGCCTTTGTCGCTGCTGGCCGCGGTTCACACATCAGTCGAGGCCACCCCCCACGTGTGCCTCGCGGTGGTCGCGTCCTACCCACCAAGTGTACCGCTTGCGGCAGCCCGGACCACATCTTGTCCTCCTGCACTGCCCCTACTGACGCTCTCTTGCGGTGGACACTCGCGAAGCGCAAACTATCATTCAGAAGTACGGCACCCCTGGTGGCTCTCACTCTGCGCACGCCGCTGTTTTGAGCGACGTCCCCGCCGATGACTATGGCAGTTTGCCCACCCTCGAGGAGTGCACGGATGAATACGATGACACCGAGGTGAGTGTGCCTTTCAGCTCCGTAGCTTTCTCCTCTTCCCTAACCCCCGGTCGTAACCTCTCACAATATTGGGTAATCGATTCCGCCTGCTCGATCAACCTCACCGCGTTTAAAGGCGATTTCGTACGATTCACACCCCCCTCCGCTCCCTCGCGCGTTGGAGGGGTTGGTGTTGAAGTCAAGGGCAGTGGCTCCGTCCGGATTTCCGTCAGGCTTGCCTCTGGCTTGCTTATTCACCGCACTGTCCATGCGTTGTACACCCTTGACTTGTCCTCTCGCTATGCACAGCGCATCGGCCGATTGCTTAGTGTCAGCTGGATGCATACCCACAGCGGCTGTGAATTCATCTTCCCCTCTGACTCTATCACTTGTCTGCTTGTGGTTCCCACAGGAATGGGTGTGCTAGAGTCCTCCGGAAACGGACTCTACCTCCTCCCCCACCAGACAGAGCTCCCCCCCAGTACCTCCGCAAGGACAGTGAATGACCCCTTCCGTAGTGTTGCTGCCCAGTGCGACCCTATAGTGTGGCACCGTCGGTTTGGACACCTAAACATCCAAAGCGTGCGAGCCCAACACACGCACGGTGTCCCGACTAGCCATGCGTTAACCAGATCTATAGCAAATGTCTCTTGCGACTCATGCTTGTTACACAAAGCCACAGCTGCACCGCGCAACACCGCTGCTTGCGCGAAACCTTCCCGTCCCCTCCTCAACCTATCCTTTGACCTATGGGGACCAGTCAACGTCCCCTCCCCACATGGCCTCCGCTACTGCTTGCTCGTCATTGACTACCACACCCATTACATGTGGGTGCGGTTCCTCAAGTCCAAAGACGATGCGTGTTCGGAGTTGGAAACCACCCTCCTCGACATCAAGCACATGCATGCACGTCATCACTCCCAATCGAGCGCGTTTGCACCAATCATAAAATTTGACTCGGACTCTGTCTTTGAGGCTGCAACAACCCGCCAAATGTGCGCACAGCTCGGCGTCGGGGTCCAATTATCTGCCCCATACGCCCACCACATGCTCGGCAAAGCCGAACGTCCTTGGCGCACTATCCGGGACAATGCGTCGGCGATACTCAACAGTATGGCCGTTCCCAACTCCATGCAGTCATGCGCTGTCAACACTGTTGTGTACCTCCGCAACCGCACGTACAATCGCTCAGTCGGACCCACTGGTGGCATCCCCCTCACCCTCCTCACGTCGTCTGTGCATGACGCCTCCAAGTTCCGCGTCTTTGGGTGCGCAGTCTTCGCCAAGGTGCCCGACAAACTGCGTCGAAAACTCAGTGAGAAGGCGTTTCGTGGCGTCATGGTCGGCTACCCCATTGGCACACCCGGGTACCGCGTGTACAACCCGGAAACATGCCGCATCACCACTTCCGTCCATGTTGTCTTTCAAGAAGACACCCCGGGCTTCGGCGCACAACTCTCCGTCAACTTGACCATCACCGACCCTTCGGATGACGCACCGGCCACCTCACCCCAATCCCACCCCATCGACATACCATTACCAGACCCCATGCCCCCTCCTGCAGCCCCTCGCCAAGCTCGGCTCCGTTCTCATCCCCTACGCTACGGCGAAATGGTTGCCCACGTGTCCGACTACCCCCCGACCCTCGTGACGGCGTGTTGTGACCTTGAACAGGGCAAAGCCAAAGAGGACATCTTCGAACACCCTCACGTCCCCGACCTTATCATTGATCCCCCCCACACACATGCCGGCACATCGCCTATTGCCATCGCCCTCATGTCCCCCCGGGAGTGTGTGGAACCGAAATCGTACCGAGCTGCCTTGGACAGCGCCCATGCCCCCCACTAGCAAGCCGCTATGTAGCGGGAGTACTCCACTTGGGACCTCGTTGACCTTCCCCCGGGTTGCATGATAGTTAACAACATGTGGATCTACAAAGTCAAGTCTGACACCGCCGGTGACGTCTCCCACTTCAAAGCGCGGTTCGTCGCCAAAGGGTGCAGCCAACGCGCTAGACTAGATGACACTGAGACGTTCTCTCTTGTCATCCGCATGGCCAACCTGCGTCTCTTCCTGACCATCGCAGCCGCCCGCAACCCTGAGCTTTGCCAACTTGACATCAACACTGCGTTTCTCTACGCACTCATTATTAAGGAAGATGTGTACATTTGCTAGCCCCTCGGCTTCAGCGATGGCACGTCCAAAGTGTGTCACCTCAAGCACTGCCTATACAGCCTAAAGCAGCCCCCCCGCGAGTTCAACATGCTCCTCCGTGCATGGCTCGTGGACAATGGGTGGCAACAGTGCGTTTTTTACCCGTGCATATACATTTTCTGCACCGGCCACGTCTTCGCCGTGATCGCGTTGTACGTCGATGACATCCATGCAGCCTGCAATGATACCGCATGGCTTGCATCGCTCAAGGCCAAGCTCGGAGAACGGTTCAAGATCAAGGACCTCGGCGACCTCTCCCAATTACTCGGCATGCACATCACCCGGGACCGCTCGGCACGCACCATGTCATTGGACCAATCCAAGTACTTGCGCGACATCCTCGCCAAGTACGGCATGACCGACGCTAAACCGTCGTCCCTTCCCATGGACCCCGGCTTCCTCGCCGGCCTCGCTCACATGACCTCGCCCTATCTCACCGGCGTGGCCAAGGATGTTTACCCAAGCCTCCTGGGCAGTCTCCAGTACGCAGCCGTCTGCACGCGCCCCGATGTATCCACGGCGTTGAGCATCCTCGGCTCAGCCCAAGCCTCCCCCACGGACGCCCACTTGCAGGCTCTGAAGAAGGTCCTTCGATACCTCTATTGCACCATCGACATGCGCATGACGTTGGGGGGGGGGGGGCACGGACCACAGTCTCCAACTGAAAGGCTTTGCCGACGTTGACAAGGCAAACGACAGCAGCTTCCGCAAGTCCCGTTCGGGCTATCTCTTCACACTCGGACGCAGGCCCATCAGCTACAAGCCCAAACAATAAACATGTGTGGCCCAATCCACGTGTGAAGCCGAGTACTACTCTGCGGCGGATGCCACCAAGGAGAGACTCCACTTCCGGCAACTTACGGGGGAGATCTTTAACGCCCCCATCACCGAAACCACCACCATCTGGGAGGACAACCAAAGCGCCATTGCGTAGTCCCGGAACGCTTTGGTCAGCGAGAACACCAAGAACATCGGTCTGAAATGGCACTTCCTCGAAGACCACGTGGAGCAGGGAACCATCAAGCTGAGGTACCTACCCACCGACCAGATGGTGGCAGACATGTTCACCAAGCCCCTCCCATGATAAGCACTCACAAGACACCGAAGTGCAATCATTGGAGGACAAGACCCAATGCAACGCTTCATCCCGTAGCTACCTTCGGGAGGAGTGTTGTAAGTAATACCTTATAGTTATTAGTTGCAGATAGCTATTGTAAACTATTATAGATATGATTAGTGCATGTCTATATCGGACATACCGATAACCTTTTTGTAGTAGTACAGAGCTTTCGCTAGGCTTCAGCTCTAACACTTCTGTTGTCCCGACACCACGCCTCGGGTTGGTCGTCTATGTGACTGTCCCTTTGCGTGACTGTGACTGTAACTACGTATGCGTTAGTTATCTTCCTTACTGATCGTGTGTGCACGGTTTAACAACCCCACCGTGCGCTATCCCACGTGTGGTCGATTCGCCAACAACGGCCACATGGCCGGTAACTGCTCCTCTATGTCTAGCCTTAGACAATACCGCTACAACATCAGTGCGTTACAAATCCTCCTCTCCCTCCTAGAACGCCACAACGGAGTTCGATGGGAGACCATCACTTTGGTAGCAAGCCCGTCAAATCATTTACATCCCCCACTTTCAGCCACACCCCCTTTGAATGCCACCCCCCACCCCACCCACATGCCGACCCGTATAGTAGCTGCCGACGAAGGCCTCTCGCCCGACTCCCTCACCTTCTGCCATGCAATCCTATGTGAAGACATACTCCCCGCAATGCCAAAACCCCTCGCTCACAAACCCGACTTCATCCGGCTTCTCGAACCCATATTCGTCGGATATACGAACGGCCGACGACGATAATCCCCGATTAAATAGATTCTAATAGGGGAGTAGAAATATTGCGTAAACCACAACCTCTCCCACACCGCACATTGAAATTTGAATTGTTTACAACATGTACCGTATGCGCCGGTTTGCAGCAATTACCGTATGCGCCGGTTGCTGTCTCTGGGCCCTTACAACTATGCCATTGAGGAACTTACAAGTCAGGGCTAGACCGTTAACCACCTAGATTTAACCTCTCCAAAGGGTGTCCGGGGGTATTACTCCCCGCCGGGGAGTGTGTGATGCGGGTTGGTGGCGGTGTGCAGTCAAGGGCGTGCGAAGGTGCAGTGTGTGGAGGCGCGGCGAGTGGTCGTGCGGGACTTGATGCGGTATATGAGTAGGAGATGGTGCAGCCATTGGACAGTGTGCGTGTGGAGTTGTGCAAGGATGCGTGTTGTGTCGAGTCGTGCTTTGGAGATGAGTTTGTCAGGAAGGTCAGTGCGGAGGGTGAGGAGAGAAGTGAGACTTGCGGAGGTCCTTAGGATCAACCGCCGCCGGAAAGACCTGGTACTGGGGGCTTTTGGAAAAATATTCCCGTACCCGACATCTTTTGTGGTTCGGCGACTCGATCCTTGTGTCCGACCCACCCCTACCCTAGTCGGTACCCGGTTATCGACAAGCTGCCTCAGGTAGTGTGCCTAGGGTTATCGTAACGGCACACTACGGGTAAAGGCGCCCCCCTAACAACGTAAACCACACGGGGAGGGTACGGCCGGCCACAACGCGATCAGATAGGTGTTGGAAACAGACGGAACAAGGACAGGGGACATGAGAATATCTGGCACGGGGGAGGAGAGCCAGGCGGACATCGTCTGCAACTTAGTTATTTTCTCTTCCTAGCCCCCGAAGGAGGAGGGAAGACTCGGCTAGGTGGCGCAGTGCGTCGGGAGGAGCAACTACTACCTCGGGCGGGGAAGAGCACGGATCGAGACGGGACCGACGAAGATCTGAGCGAGGGGGTTTTTCACATGCCCTTCCCCCTAGCTCCGGCACGACCGGAGTCGCACGGTACCCGAGGTCAGGCACTTTCGCCTCGACCAGCTCAAGCTGACCTTCCTCGTTGATCATCATCCCCGCACCGGCTAGAGCAGGCCGCGTATGGTGGAGACTAGCGACACTTTCTTTTTCATAATGTATCCCAAAAAATACGAATAGATAAAATAATAATAAATACCTGGTTACGTGTATGTTTTAGACGGTATCGTCACTGCCAATGGAGAGGTTGGGATTGGTGGTTCACGGTCTATCCCCTAGCTAAATAAGTCTACTAGTCACAAGCCGGGGGGGCCCAGAGACAGCACCCGGTTAATTTTGGTATTGTTGTAAACAATTTCAATTTCAATCTCAATACCGCTAATAGTATAACACTAAGTACTATGATGACAAATAGCTACCTTGTACATAAGTACTAGGCAACGGGATGCTAGGGGTAACAGGGAGTCGAGGAGATGAGGCGAACCTGTGTGACGGGCGGTGTGTACAAGACCCGGGAACGTATTCACCGCCTTCGTCGAGTTGGAGTTGGATGTCCCATTCCGTGAGGTGTTTTGGGGCCCATTCCACCATGTATTGTGTTTGGCCATATTCGGTGTCTTTGTGTTTGAAAATGATGCGTGTGACGTCGCAGAGAGGGTAGTGGTGGTCTGAAGGTGAGAGGTATTCAGTGTCGATGTGTGTTGCGGGTGCCAAGGGAGGGGGGTTTTGGTGCGAGGGGTATGGATGCCGGAAGAGAGGCTGGTGGGGGAGCGGGGGAGGTGGGGCGAGAGGAGGGGAATCCATGAGGGGTGGATGGTGGTGGGGGGGATGCTTGTTTGGGGGTGAGGTGTGTGATGGGGAGGCGGTTGTGGATGGTGTCGAGGGGTTCTGTGAGGACTGCGGCTAGAAGGCGAATGGGGACAGAGAGTGAGGTGGTGGACCCCGTGTGTGTGGAAATGGATTTACAGGATTTGAGGAGGATGGAGGTTGTAGTGGCGCGGAGGAGGACTTGTGGCCATGTGGTTATGTTGTTTCTCCATAGGGGGTGAGGCGGGGGAGGAGGGATGAGTGTGTTTTGCGGGGTGTGAATTTACAGCATGCTTGTTTGTTGGTGTGTGGGTCGGTTAGTCCATCGATGTGGGGGATGAGGTGAGGGGGCGGGGTGAAGACAGTGGCGGATTGGAATGAGGTCCTCCGGACGGCGAAGAGAATTCTTGCATTGGGTAGGGGCACAGGTGAGTACCGTGGTCGAGTGTTTTTGAGGAGGTATTGGGGGAGGGCGATACGCCAGCGGGATTGGTGGGTGGCGTGGTTGGTTTCGGTGAGGATGAGGACGTCATGGTGGTGGGTGGTAGTGCGGTGTTCGACGTCCATGATGGATGTGTGTAGGCCGCGGTTGTTGAGGTTGAGGAGGTGGAGTGGTTGGGCTATGTGGTGTGGGAGGATTTTTGAGGGGAGGGGGGTGGGGGATGGGGAGAGGCGTCGGGGGGGGGCGGGAGACGCGGGTAAGTGGGGGGGTTGGGGAGAAGGAGGGGGGAGGAGGGGGGCGGGGTAGGTGGTGGAGGGTGGGTGGAGAGTGGGGCTGGAGGGAGGGGGAAGGGCTGGGGGGGTGGAGGGCGGTGAGTAGTTGGGAACGCCCGACCGTGAGGGGAGTGTAGCGGAAAGTGTGGTGCCACAAGAGTGAGTGTCTGGAGTAGACAATGGTTTTGGGGTCGAAATGGGGGGGGAGGTATATCTGGTCGGGGGGTGATGTGAGGATAAAGTATGTATGTAAGAGGGCGTGGGCCCCGCGTGACTGTTGTAAGTAATACCGTATACGTATTAGTTGCAGATAGCTACTGTAAGCTACTCTAGATATGATTAGTACATGTCTAGATCGGACATACCGATAGACTGTTTGACTCGGTACAGAGCTGTCGCTAGGCTACATCTCTAACACTTCTGTTGTCCCGACACCACGCCTGTAGGCTGGTTGCCGCCGTAACTGTTCCGTTTGCGGGACTGTGACTGTAACTACGTTTGCGTACGTTATCTTCCACACTAACTGTGTTTGCATGGTTCAATAGGTTATGGGCCCCCGCCTCACGTCACTCACGCGCGACAACCTGGTTCGGCGAGCTGCGATCGACAGCTCTCCCGCAGAAGGCAAGTTTCTTTAGACTCCTAGTACTTTCAACCTGTAGTCAGCGGTATCGCCAGTATCAACTGCGATTTTAAAACCCGCCACCACCCCTCTTAAGTCAGCCACCTGACGGAGATAGCCAGCCACCCACACCGACGCACTCGTCGTGTGTGGACAGGGTGCACACAGGTCCAAGTTGGAGAACGGGGGGGTGCACTGTCGGGTGAATACGCATCCACAGGTTGCACGCCAGCCGTAGCTTACCTTTTTTATATATATACTAGCCTAGCGAATCAGCCACCAGCGCAGCGCTTCACCTGTCCTGGCCTTGGCCTCGACTTGTGCCCCGCATTGGGTGGAGGATACAGAAAAGGTGCTCTGAGACACCCCGGGGCTACAAGCCGAGGGGTCGGCGGGCATCAGGCCGTCTCTTTGCATACCGCTGTTAGGCACGAGTCCGGCTAGCGGTTTTTACCGCTGCCTGTTTTTCATCCAGCTCTTTCTTTTTCGCCCTCTGTCGAAATGGCGCAGAAAAACCCGCCTGTTTCACGTGTTGATTCCCCTGAGTCAGGCTCTCACCAGAGCACCCTCGATCACCCCCCGGATACTCTCGCGCTGCTCGTTGCGCAAGTGGCGAGCATAACAGCTCGTCTCGACTCGCAGTCGGCCGAGGGTGCTGTTACTGCTTCTACTCCTGCAGCTCGTGTTGGCGACCCCACAGTCGCACAGCGCCGTCACGATGCGCCCCGCGAGCCCTCGCGTGCCGATGCGCACCACGACCCCTCGCGTCACGCTATCCGGGTTGATCCCCCCTCCCCCCTCCCCCCTCCCCCCTTCCCCCACGCCGGATATGCCCTTCACCACCCCGGCCCTCATATCCCGGAGGCGCCCTCTCACCTCATCCCCCCCTACCGTGACCACCCGCACTCGTACGGCCCGCCGCGTCCCATGGCCGGCCGCTCTCCCTTTCCCGGTGGCCCACCTCCTCCCTTTCATGGCCGGCACTCTCCCCCAGTCCAACATGGCGACCCCACCACCCGTGGCCGTCGTCGCCCCACTATTGACCCGGTGGTCATCAACCGGGCGGCACACGAAGCCCCCGGCTTCGACAAGGACGCCCTCAACCGGTCCATGAAGATGTCGGTCCCCGTCATGTGCCCGACCACGGACTTTAAGCAATGGAAGAGGACCTTCCTTAATTTCCTCTCCATCAAGGCCGCATACTTCATTCCACAGCTGGCCATCCGCGACTCCGGCGTCTGGCTCGACGAACAAGCGCAACACTAAGCCTACACGCTGCTTCTCCATGCAGCCTGCGCGAATAAGCGCGCTGACCAAGCGATGAAATGCGTTTCTCCAGCACGCCCTGACTGCGCCGCTGCCGCGTGGGACATCCTTTGTGAACGCCTCGACTGTCGGTCTTTTGCTCGCTCCTTGTCCCTCTTGGACGACTTGACGGTCAGACAGCGCCCTGGTCAATCACTCAGTGACTATGTGCACTACATGCGCCAGACCTTTGACGACTACAACGACACATGCCAATTGGTTGATGGCTCCGTTGCCATCCACCCCCACCACCTCGGTCTCCTCATGCTGCGCGGTATTTCCAGCAGCGGCCCACACGGTCAGGCGAAGCAATGCGTCATCAACGCCTTTGACACGGACTACATCATGTCGGCTGATGAAGTGATGGCCAGCATTCTCCACCTTGCGCACAACATGGACGACGACCCTGCTCCGGACGCAACCGCTCCGGCCATATCACCCCCTCGCATCTCCACGTTCGTCGCTGCGGGCCGCGGCTCGCACAGCGGTCGAGGCCCACCACACCGTAACCCTCGCGGCCATCGACCCAACAAGTGTGGCGTTTGTGGCAGCCTCCACCATCTCATGTCCGCGTGCACTGCCACGGATGACGCTATCCTTAAGTGGAATCTCGCCAAGCGTAGGCTGACAGTCCAGAAGTACGGCGCCGCCGACGGCACCCCCTCTGCTCACGCTGCGCTGCTGAGCGACGTCCCTGCCGACGACGCCCCCGCCGATGACACCGACTGCCTACCCACCCTCGCGGACTGCGCTGATGACTACGCTGACGACGAGGTGAGTGTCCCATTCAGCTCTGTGACATTCTCCTCTTCCCTCGCCCCGGGTTGTAATCTGTCAAAGTTTTGGGTCGTTGATTCCGCCTGCTCGATTAACCTCACTGCGTTCCGAGATGACTTCGTGAAATTCACGCCACCCTCCGCCCCCTCTCGCGTGGGCGGTGTCGGCGTTGACGTTAAGGGCAGTGGCTCAGTGCGGATTTCTGTCAGACTTGCCTATGGCCAGCTCATTCACCGCACTGTCTATGCACTCTACACCCCTGACCTCTCATCTCGCTCCGCACAGCGTATCGGCAGACTACTTAGTGTCAGCTGGATGCAAACTCACAGCGGCTGTGAATTCATATTCCCCTCCAACTCTGACACTGGTTTGCTTTTGGTACCCACATGCATGGGTGTGCTAGAACCGTCCGGAAACGGTCTCTACCTCCTTCCCCACAAGCCAAACCTCCCTTCAAGCCCATCCGCACCGGCGGCACTTGACCCCTCCCCTCAGGTTGCCCTTACTGCCCAGTGTGATCCCGTCCTATGGCACCGTCGATATGGCCACCTCAACATGCAAAGCCTTCAGGCCCAGCATACTCACGGTGTCCAGACTAGCCCTGTGTTAACTAGCGTTGTAACCAAAGTTTCTTGCGACTCTTGCTTACTTCACAAAGCCACAGCTGCACCACGCTACACAGCCGCTTGCGCGAAGCCATCCCACCCCCTCCTCAACCTGTCCGCAGACCTCTGGGGCCCGGTCAATGTCCCCTCCCCACATGGCCTCCGTTACTGCTTGCTCGTCATCAACCACCACACCAACTACATGTGGGTGCAGTTCATTAAGTCTAAAGACGACGCATGTTCAGAATTGGAAACCATCCTCTTGGACATCAAACACCTGCATGCCCGCCATCACTCCCAGACGGGCGCGTTCGCACCGGTCCTCAAGTTTGACTCAGACTCTGTGTTTGAAGCTGCTGTCACTCGCCGGATGTGCGCACACCTCGGCGTCGGGGTGCAATTCTCTGCCCCATACGCCCACCACATGCTCGGCAAGGCCGAACGTCCCTGGCGCACTATCCGGGACAATGCATCGGCGATGCTCCACAACATGGCCGTTCCCAACTCCATGTGGTCGTGTGCTGTCAGCACTGTTGTGTACCTTCGCAACCGCACGTACAGTCGCCCGGTCGGACCTAATGGGGGCGTCCCCCTCACACTCCTTACGTCGTCGGTGCCCAACGCCTCCAAGTTCCGCGTCTTCGGCTGCGCCGTTTTCGCCAAGGTCCCCGACAAACAACGTCGGAAACTCAGTGAAAAAGCATTTCGCGGCGTCATGGTGGGCTATCCCCCTGACGCACCCGGGTATCGTGTCTACAATCCAGAAACGCGTCGTATCACCACTTCCGTACATGTTGTCTTTCAGGAAGACACCCCAGGCTTCGACACACAACCCTCCGTCGACTCGACCATCACCGACTCTTCGGACGACGTACCCGCAGACTCACCCATGTCCCACCCCATTGACCTCACATTACCCACACCCGTACCCCCCCCCGGCAGCCCCTCGCCATGCTCGGCTCCGCTCCCACCCCATTCGCTACGGCGATATGGTCGCCCACTTGTCAGACTACCCACCAACCCTCGTAACGGCGTGTTGTGATCATGAACAAGGCAAAGCTCAAGAGGACATCTTTGAGCACCCTCACGTCCCCGACCTTGTCACGGGTCCCCCACACACACCTGCCGGCACGTCCCCTACTGCCATCGCTCTCCTCTCCGCCCGAGAGTGTGTGGAACCAAAATCCTACCGGGCTGCACTGGACAGCGCCCAAGCCCCCCAATGGCAAGCCGCTATGCAACAGGAGTATTCCTCCCTCATCAGCAACGGCACGTGGGACCTTGTGGACCTCCCCCCCGGCCGCATGGTCGTTAACAGCATGTGGATCTTCAAAGTCAAGTCGGATACAACCGGCGATGTCTCCCGCTTCAAAGCGCGGTTCGTCGCCAAGGGGTGCAGTCAACGCGCTGGACTGGACTACACGGAGACCTTCTCCCCGGTCATCCGCATGGCCAGCCTGCGTCTCTTCCTCACCATCGCAGCCGCCCGCGACCTTGAACTCTGCCAGCTTGACATCGACACAGCGTTTCTCTACGCCCCCATCCGGGAGGATGTATACATCCGCCAGCCCCTCGGCTTCACCGATGGAACGTCCAAGGTTTGCCACCTCAAGCGTTGCCTCTACGGCCTTAAGCAGTCCCCCCGCGAGTTCAACATGCTCCTTCGTGCGTGGCTCGTCGACCATGGATGGCAACAATGCGTCTCCGACCCGTGCATTTACATCTTTCGCACCGGCCACGTCTTCGCCATGATCGCCCTGTACGTCGATGACATTCCCGCGGCCTGCAATGATGCCACCTGGCTCGCATCGTTCAAAGCCCAACTCGGAGCACGGTTCAAGATCAAGGACCTCGGCGACCTCTCCCAACTCCTCGGCATGCACATTACCCGCGATCGTTCCACGCGCACAATCTCGCTGGACCAGTCCAAGTACTTGCGCGACATCCTCGCCAAGTACGGCATGTCCGACTCTAAGCCGTCGTCCCTTCCGATGGACCCGGGCTTCCTCGCCGGCCTTGCACACTTGAACTCGCCCTCTCTCACAGGAGTGGCCAAGGACGTCTACCCCAGCCTCCTGGGCAGCCTCCAGTACGCCGCCGTTTGTACACGCCCCGATGTCTCCACGGCGATGAGCATCCTCGGCTCTGTCCAAGCCTCGCCCACCGAGGCACACTTGCAGGCTCTCAAAAAGGTCCTCCGCTACCTTCATGGCACCATCGACATGCGCATGACGTTGGGGGGGGGGCCTGGACCACAGCCTCCAACTCACAGGCTTTGCCGACGCTGATTGGGCCAACGACAGCAGCACCCGCAAGTCTCGCTCCGGCTATCTCTTCACCCTCGGACGCGGGCCAGTCAGTTACAAGTCCAAACAACAGACTTGTGTGGCTCAATCCACGTGTGAAGCCGAGTACTACTCTGCGGCCGACGCCACCAAGGAGGGACTCCACCTCCGACAGCTCATGGGGGAAATCTTCAACTCCCCCATCACTGAAACCACCACCATCGGGGAGGACAACCAAAGCGCCATTGCATACTCCCAGAATGCCTTGGTCAGCGAGAAGACTAAGCACATCGGTCTGAAGTGGGACTTCCTCAAAGACCACGTGGAGCAGGGAACCATCAAGTTGAGGTACCTCCCCACTGACCATATGGTGGCTGACATGCTCACCAAACCCCTCCCAGGACAAGCACTAGCAAGACACCGAAGTGCGATCCTTGGAGGACAAGACCCAATGCAACGCTTCATCCCGTAGCTACCTTCAGGGGGAGTGTTGTAAGTAATACCTTCTAGTTATTAGTTGCAGATAGCTACTGTAAGCTACTCTAGATATGATTAGTACATGTCTAGATCGGACATACCGATAAACTGTTTGACTCGGTACAGAGCTGTCGCTAGGCTACAGCTCTAACACTTCTGTTGTCCCGACACCACGCCTGTAGGCTGGTTGCCGCCGTAACTGTTCCGTTTGCGGGACTGTGACTGTAACTACGTTTGCGTACGTTATCTTCCACACTAACTGTGTTTGCATGGTTCAATAATGACCACGCGTGGGACGCATCGTTTTGGCGAGGCGGGTTAAGTAACCGGAGTATGCCGACGGGCAGGGGGGGGGGAGGTAGCGTTCCAAGAGGCGAGGAGTGAGAGGGAGCGAGTGGGAAGGGAAGGTGGGGGAGGGTGATGGAGAGAGTCAATCTAGGTAGCGGAGGTGTGGTTTATGTGGAGGAGACCAAAGTGGGAGTGTTGCAAAGTGAGGACTAGTAGAGGGTGGTTGGGGGTGGCCGGGTGTGGGGGTGAGCCTCTGTTAGAGAGGTTAGTCCACTGGCTAGGAAAGACCTTATGGTTGTGGAAATATCAACTTCGTTATTGGTGATTATTGTGAAGGGGGCAGAGGTGGTGGAGTGTAGTTTAGTGAGAAATGTAGCTATGGTGTAGAGGTTGGTTAGTTCATGGTAGCGTCCCCACTAGAAGGAGAGCACCGCGGAGGAGTCGAGGGTGCCGATGGGGTTGGGAAGGCCATGTTCAAGGTTAAGGTCAAAGAGGAAGTTATGGAGTTTGATGATGTAGGTGTGAGAGTTTAAGTGAGACGGGAGGGAGGAACGATGCGAACTAGTTATAGCATGTCTGCGGATATCTCGTGGATGGGCGTGGGGGGGGGGTTGCGGGGTCTAACCTTTGGGCCGTGAGGCTGAGGCCCATCCTTTGGGGAGTTAGGGATGGGGGTCGGCCTAGTCGGCCGGGGGTGACCTGCGGGGGCTGGTGGGGTCGCCGGGGGGAAGCGGGTCCGAAGAGGGGGTGTGGGTCTCGTCTAGGTCGTCCTCTAGCAGGTCCTCGAGGTCGTAGTCGGGGTATTTCTGTGAGGGGGAGGGGAGGGGGACGAGGGTGGGGTGGAGGGAAGGGAGGTTGATGAGGGTGGGAGGTAAGGGGGGAGTGTGAGGGGGTGGGGAGGGGGGGAGGTGGGTGAGAGGTGGGGTTAAGAGGTGCGGGAGGGCTGGCGGGATGGGGGGGGGAGGTTTTCTTGTGGGGGGGGGGGGGGTGTGTGCTTAGTGATGCCTGTTGGGGGGGCGGGTTTGAGCGCAGGGTCGGTGGGAGGTTGGTTGGGGGGGGGGGGGGAGTCCATGGAGTCGAGCGGGGCGGGGGTGGGGATGTGCGGGGGGGGGGATGTGGTGGGTGAGGGCGAGTTGGGCCTAGGTGGAGGGGTCGGTAGTGGTGGCGGTGGGGTTGGCGGGGGAGGTGGACGGGGAAGTGGAACGGCGCTTTCTGGTGGGGTGGGGGGCGCTTGGAAGGGCGGTGACTAGATGGGGAGGGAAGTGGAGAGCTGAATGTCGGGGAGGAAGTCGAGGTCGTAAGGGGTGTCCTCGTCGGCGTCCATCATCGAGGAGTCAGAGGTCTCGAGCTGCCAATGGTTGGAGACGTTGCACTCTTAGGAGGTGGCGGGCCCATCGGATGAGGAGGGCAAGGGGGTTTGTTTACATGGACACATCTCTACGCTAGACTCCGGGGGAGTCTTGGCCCTCCACCTATCGGTGTTCGCTATAGGTGCTCACCGCTCAGTCGCGATGCGATGCGATGGGTTCATATACACAATATATTCCTATCGGGTACCGACTTTTGGCGGTACTTGGATAAGGCGTACAACTCCGTTCCGGGAAGCGGCGGTTCTATGCCCCTTCATGCCATTCCGTGTGTACATGGATTAACATGTTATGGGCCCTCCGCGTTTACGAGGGGTTTACTAGGGCACCGGCCGGAGTTTGTCTATTAAGGGGGAGTGTTTACATATCCCTCCGTAGGACTACTAATGGACACATGTGTACGCTAGACTCCGGGGGAGTCTTGGCCCTCCATCTATAGGTGTTCGCTATAGGTGTTCGCCGCTCAGTCGCGATGCGATGCGATGGGTTCATATACACAATATGTTCCTATCGGGTACCGACTTTTGGCGGTACTTGGATAAGGCGTACAGCTCCGTTCCGGGAAGCAGCGGTTCTATCTCCCTTCATGCCATTCCGTGTGTACATGGATTAACAAGGCTGCGGTAAAAAGTGTTGTGTCTTGTGAGGCTGAGTGGATGTGAGGAGGGTGTGTGTGCGCCTCTGTGAATGAATGTGTGTTTGAGGGGGATGGTGGCAGTGCCGTTGGTGGAGATGAGTATGCAGTATATTTCAGTGGTAAGGGAATCTGAATGTTGGTGACTATGGTGGAAGAGGGGGAGGGGGGGTGGGAGCGGTAGTAGGAGCCATAGGGGGTATTTCTGGTGATGGGTTGTGAAGTGAAGTAGGAAAAATGTGAAGTGAAAATGCGCTTGACTGTGAATGGATAGGTTATTGGGTAGGTGGAGCATATTTACTCAGAAGGACGAGGGGTCACCCTCGATAAGGATGGGGTCGTCAACTCGTCGGAGGACGTCTGCGAATTGGAGGAAGAACTTGTTAATCCATGTACACACGGAATGGCATGAAGGGGGATAGAACCGCCGCTTCCCGGAACGGAGTTGTACGCCTTATCCAAGTACCGCCAAAAGTCGGTACCCGATAGGAACATATTGTGTATATGAACCCATCGCATCGCATCGCGACTGAGCGGCGAACACCTATAGCGAACACCTATAGGTGGAGGGCCAAGACTCCCCCGGAGTCTAGCGTACACATGTGTCCATTAGTAGTCCTACGGAGGGATATATAAACACTCCCCCTTAATGGACAAACTCCGGCCGGCGCCCTAGTAAACCCCGCGTAAACGCGGAGGGCCCATAACATGTTAATCCATGTACACACGGAATGGCATGAAGGGAGATAGAACCTCTGCTTCCCGGAACGGAGCCGTACGCCTTATCCAAGTACCGCCAAAAGTCGGTACCCGATAGGAACATGTTGTGTATATGAACTCATCGCATCGCATCGCGACTAAGCGGCGAACACCTATAGCGAACACCTATAGGTGGAGGGCCAAGACTCCCCCGGAGTCTAGCGTAGAGATGTGTCCATTAGTAGTCCAACGGAGGGATATGTAAACAAAACTAGTTCGACTCTGGTAGGTTTTCAACTTGGCGAGGGGGAGGAGTCGTGGGGGCGGTCCCGCTGGGGGCGAGCTCGATCGCAAGGCGGGCGGTGAGGAGTTCCTATAGAAAGGCGACGGTTTCTGGGCCGGAGAGATGAGTGAAGAGGGAAGAGCGGATTTTTATGCGTATATTTGAGACGGCGAGGACCGAGGCAGCTCGGAGGAAATGTATTTTCTGCTGTTTTAGTTTGGACAACAAGTGAGGGGAGGACGCAGCGCTGGATGGCGCCGGACCGGCCGATCGGAGTCACGTTGTTGTGAAGTAAGTTGGCACATGAGGCCTACCGCTATGCAGGAGGTAGGGATGTCCAATCGAACCTCAAGGAAGCCCGATTCGAGGTCGACGGGCAGGGGGGTGTTGTCGTAGGACATGGGTGCGGTCGGGTGGTGTGTGCGAGGGGAGTTCGCCGTCCATCGCGAGTGGTGGACGAGCTCTCTGCCGATGATAGCAAGCAAGGAGGTCACCGATCCGGTTGAGGCTTTCGAGTAGCCAACGTCGGGCTATTAAGCAAGCCATTAGCAACGATTCCGAGGGACGAGTCGAATCCGGGAGGAAGACGCCATGCAACCAGAAGTTGGAAAGGTGGGGGGGGGGAGGTGGAGTACCACCCTGTGAGCAGGTATGAGTCGATCATGCGGGCCGAAAGGTCGTCGGCCGGTCCCAAGTCAGAGGTTGCCCAGGGGGCCGTGAGTACCAGAGGGGTATGGAGCCCTTGACCAGGGAAGGGGTTTAGAGCGGTGCCCCAATCGTGCTGGGGTTGGTTGGGGCAAAGTGAGGAACGGAGCGAACGGATGACCCGCGATGCGGCTCCGGGAGTTGTATAGGTCCGCAGTACTCGCAGTCTCCGGGCTGTCCCGTAGTAGCACATGTTTGTATGTGGGTGGGAGGTTAGAGGTTGAAGACATGGTGATTGTGGTGGAGTCGTAGTAGGATTTGGAGAGAGGCATGTTTGTAGTGTGGTTTCGAGGTGGGGTCGTAGTGGGTTGCGTGTGCTGGCGGCACACGACCATGCCTGATGGGGCATGGGTTTGGTGGTTGTTGTCGGCCAACGTGAACGTCCGGACGCTCGGTGGGGCGCGGTGTGGCGCGCCGCCCCCGGGGAGGGGGGGTTTTGCAGTCGATGGTTGTTTTTGTCTGTTCGTAGTACTGAGGTGGGTACACGTTTGGATTTCAAAGTGCGTGGCGCGAGAGCTATCGGGGGGACGATTTTCAAAACTCTGAAAGCTGCGTCTTGCTGTGTGTACCGTCTGGTGTCGCTACGGATCCACCGACCTGGGAGAGCTAGGCTCGGTTGGGAAGAGGTGGACGGTACCTGTTGTTCAACGGGCCCTATGTCCACATGTATGTCGCTCACTCGGAGGCCGGGCCTTGAGAGAAGACGGTCGGCGTTGCTCCTTCGAGCTACCGACGGATCCCCGTTTTGCTGTTTAGTAGTACTTTACTAGTATTTTGGATCTTATTACTGTCTTTAGTGACGGTAGGATGAAGATCCACACCGCACAAGTGATTCGCGATGAATACACTCCCCTAGCCAATGCTATTCGATGATAGTGGCCATGTACCGTTGTCGACATTCTCCCCATGGTCATGAGCCGCACAAGGACCCCTCACACATCCACCATTGCCAATCTCACTTCCCTCCTCACCCTACGCACTAACTCTCCTAATACTCTCGTCTCGAAAACAAGACTTGACACCACACGCATCCATTCAGCTGGAGGAGCGACACGGTATGGCGGCGGAGGTCCACGGGATTGACCGCGGCCGGAAAAACTCGGTACGGAGGGTTTTCGGATGACTAAGTCCCGTACCCAACATATTTTGAGGTATGGCGACTCGATCAGCGAATTCGACCTACCTCTCCCCCGGTCGGTAGGCAGTTCTCGACAGGCTACCTAAGGCAAGGTGCCCAAGGTTATCGCCACGGCAATCTGCTTACAAAGGCGCCCCCTGACAACGTAAACCAATGGGGGAGGGTACGGGCGGACTTCGCATGGTTAGACAGGTGTTGGAAACAAACGGAGACGGACATGGGACACGAGAAAATCTGGCGCAGAGGCAGGAGCGCCAGCCAAACACCGGTTGCAGCTATGGACTTCCCCTCTCCCCAGCCCCCGGAGGGGTAGGGAAGTTTAGGCTAGGAGGCGAGCTGCGACGGGAGGAGCTGCGATATCTCGGACGGGGGAGCGCGTGGATCGGGACGGGACCGTCGACGACTTGTGCGAGGAGTTTTTTCCACCTGTCTTTCTCCCCGGCTCCGGCACGACCGGAGTCACACATGAGCAGAGGTCTGGTAGGCCCATCCCGACGAGCGCCAACTCATCAACTAAGCTGTTTAGTGCCCTCGTAGTAGGAGGAGCAAGTTGCGCATTGTGGATGTGAAAGGGGTACACGGAAGTGCCATCACCGGGAATCGAACCCGGCACCTCCGTGTCCGGAGCCGTACGCCGTAACCAAGTACCGCGCCGAAAAGTCGGTACCCATTGGGGATATATCTCATATATATACCCCCGTACTGCCCGAGCAACGGGCTCCCGCAGTACATCCACTATTGGCGAGATAGTAGGGCCAAGACTCCCCCGGAGTACAACGTACGGATGTGTCCATTATCATGCCCACCACGGGGATCTCACAACAGTGGAGACTAGCGATAAATCGTTTTTCATACCTAGTGTACACTTACTCTTTACTAGCATGACTTCGACGGTATTGTGACTGCCATATGAGAGGATGGGATTAGTGGATTCATGGCGTATATTCTACGAAAAAAAAGATACTCTGGAAGGCTGGATCACAAGGGTGCCCGAAGATAGGAGCCGTTGACTCGGTAATTGTTGTAAACACTTTTCAATTTTCAATTTTCACACTCCCCGGGGGGGGGGGGGGGGGGGGGGGGGGGGGGGAGTAAAAACCCCCCACACACTCTCGAGAAGTTGGATTTAGGCGGTTCTGTTGAACCGTGCAAACACGATTATTTTGGAAGGTAACTAACGCAAACGTAATTAGAGTGACAGTCACGCAAATAGGACAGTCACAAAGACAACTTGCCCGAGGCGTGGTGTCGGGACAACAAAAGTGAGAGAGATGTAGCCTAGCGACAAATAAGTACCGAATCAACCAGGTATGTCCGATCTAGACATGTACTATTCACATATAGAATAGCTTACATTAGCTATTTGCAACTAATAACTAGAAGGTATGACTTACAACACTCCCCCTGGAAGGTTGGTACGGGATGAAGCGTTGCATTGGATCTTCTCCTCCCAGGATTGCACTTCGGTGTCTTGTTAGTGCAAGTCTTGGTAGTGGATTGGTGAACATATCAGCCACCATTTGGTCGGTGGAGAGCTACCTCAGCTTGATGGTTCCGTGCTCCATGTGGTCCTTGAGGAAGTGCCATTTTAGACCGATGTATTTGGTCTTCTCGCTGACCAAGGCATTTCGGAAGTACGCGATGGCGCTCTGGTTGTCCTCCCATACGGTAGTGGTTTCGTTGATGGGGGAGTTGAAGATCTCCCCCATAAGTTGGCGGAGGTGGAGCCATTCCTTGGTGGCGTCAGCCGCAAAGTAATACTCGGCTTCACAAGTGGATTGGGCCACGCAAGTATGTTGTTTGGACTTGTAGCTGACGGGCCCGCGTCCGAGAATGAAGAGATAGCCCGAACGCGACTTGCGGGTGTTGTTGTCGTTTGCCCAATTAGCGTCGGCAAAGTCCATAAGTAGGAGACTGTGGTCCGTGCCCCCCCCCCCCCCCCCCCCCCCCCCCCAACGTCAGGCGTATGTCGATGGTGCCATGGAGGTATCGAAGTACCTTCTTCACAACTCAAAGGTGAGCGTCCGTGGGGGGTGCTTGGGAGGAGCCGAGGATGCTCAACGCCGTGGAAACATCGGGACGCGTGCAGACGGCCGCGTACTGGAGACTACCCTGGAGACTTGGGTAAACGTCCTTGGCCACCCCGGTAAGGGGGGGTGAAGAAACGTGCGCGAGGCCGGCGAGGAAGCCGGGATCCATAGGGAGGGACGAGGGATTAGAGTCGGTGATGCCGTACTTTGCGAGGATGTCGCGCACGCACGTGGACTGATCCAATGAGATAGTGCGGGCCGAGTGATCGCGGGTGATGTGCATGCCAAGGAGTTGCTTTGGGAGAGGTCGCCCAAGTCCTTAACTTTGAACCATGCACCAAGCTTAGCCTTGAACGATATAAGTCATGTGGCATCATTGCAAGCTGCGGGAATGTCGTCCACGTAAAGTGCGATCATGGCGAAGACGTGACCGGCGCGGAAGACGTAGATGCATGGGTCGGAGACGCATTGTTGCCACTTGTGGTCGACAAGCCATGCACGAAGGATGGTATTGAACTCGCGAGGGGACTGCTTAAGTCCGTAGAGTATGCGTTTGAGATGACACACTTTGGACGTGCCATCAGTGAAGCCGAGGGGCTGGCGGATGTACACGGGGAGCTTGATTGGGGCGTAGAGGAACGCAGTGTTTATGTCAAGCTGACACAGTTCAAGGTCGCGGGCGGCCGCGATGGCTAGGAATAGGCGAAGGTTGGCCATGCGGATGACTGGGGAGAACGTTTTTGTATTGTCGAGGCCAGCGCGTTGGCTGCAGCCTTTGGCGACGAACCGTGCTTTGAAGCGGGAGACATCACCAACGGTGTCGGATTTGACTTTGTCGATCCACATGTTGTTAACGACAACGCGGTCATGGGGAAGGTCGACGAGTTCCCACGTGCCGTTGTCTATGAGGGAGGAGTACTCTTGCTGCATAGCGGCTTGCCACTGGAGGCATGGGCGCTGTCCATAGCAGCCCGATACGATATAGGTTCCACACACTCTCGGGCGGAAAGGAGAGCGACGGCTACATGTGTTGCGCCGGCTAGGGTGTGGGATGGGCCAGTGATCAGGTCGGGCACATGGGGTTGCTCGAAGATATCCTCCTTCGCTTTGCCCTGGTCAGGGTCACAACACGCCGTGACAAGTGTCGGCGGGTAGTCGGACATGCGGACCACAAGGTCCCCGAAGCGGAGTGGATGCGACCGGAGTCGAGCGTGACGGGGGGCTGTAGGAGGGGGTTGAGGATCGGGCGGGGGGTTGACGAGAGGGTGGGATGTGGGTGAAGTGTCCTAAGGGAAATCGTCATCAGAAGGGTCGGTGATAACCGAGTCAATGGGGAGGCGCGTGCCGATACCCGGGGTGTTTTCTTAGAAGACAACATAGATGGAAGTGTTGATGCGGCGAGTCTCGGGGTTGTAGACGCGGTACCCTAGGGCGTCAGGCGGATAGCCAACGATGACACCACGGAACGCTTTTTTGCCGAGTTTCCGACGCAACTGGTCGGGCACCTTGGCGAAGACGGCGCACCCGAAGACGGGGAACTTGGATGCGTGTGGCACCGACGACGTAAGGAGAGTGAAGGGAATGCCACCGGTAAGTCCGACCGAACGGTTGTAAGTGCGGTTGCGTTGGTACACAAATGTGCTGACAACGCACGACCACATGGAATTGGGGACGGCCATGATGTGGAGCATCGCATATGCATTGTCCCGGATAGTGCGCCAGGGGCGTTCGGCTTTGCCGAGCATGTGATGTGCATAGGGGCAGAAAATTGCACACCGACGCCCATGCGAGCGCACATATGGCGGGTGACCTACTCATCGGCAAACACTTCACCCTCCAGCTCGGCCTCTTCACCCGTTCACCGACTCCCAACTCGACACCCTCGAAGGACAAATATGCCGCGTACTCCGCTCCGCCGTCTCCTCGGTACGTAACCTCCCCCGCACCGCCCTCCACCGCTCTACCTCAGACCTAGGATACGGCCTCCCATCCCTCAAAACCCACGCAACCCAACTCATTGCTTGTTACCTACATAAAATCATGAACAACTCAGGATATCGAGGCCACATGGCCCGCGCACACATCCGCACCATCTCCACCACATACTCCCATTGGCCCATTGAATCCATCATGTCAGCCCGCTACACCCCACCCACACTCAAGTGCCTAGTAAGAGCTCAACGCGACGCCGGCACACTGTTTCACAACATTCCTCCTCTCTCCCTCACCAACCCTATTGTTTCCACACTCCGCGCCCACTTCACCCGACAAGACAACACCCTCCTCGCCTCACTCAGAGACAGAGCCACACATTTCACATACCCCCACACAAACAAACAGGCATACTGCGATTTCTCCCCCCGCAAAACACACGCTTCCCTCCTCCCCCGCCTCCCTCCCCTCTGGAAAAATAACATAACCACATGGCCACAAGTCCTCCTCAACGCTACCGCATCCTCATTCATACTCAAATCCTGCAAATCCATCTCCACACTCACGGGGTCCACCATTCCAATTTCAGTCCCCATCCGCCTCCTCGCAGCAATCCTTACCGAACCCTCATATACTATCCACAACCGCCTCCCCATCACAAGCCTCACCCCCAAGCAAGCATCCCCCACCCACCACTGTCCACCCCTCCTGGATTCCCCTCCTCTCCCCACACCTCCCCCGCTCACCCCCCACCCTCTCATCCGGCATCGACACCTCCCGCACCGGTACCTCCCCTCCCACTGCACCCACTACACACATAGACACAGAATACCTCACCCCCTCAGACCACCACTCCCCCCCCTGCGACGTTACGCGCATCATTTCCAAACACAAGGACACAGCGAACGGCCAAACTCAGTACATGGTTGAATGGGCCCCGGAACACCTCACGGAATGGGACATACAACTCCAACTCGACGAAGGCTTCCGCCTCATCACCTCCACCCCCACATCGATATGCCTCCCCAACCCCTCCCCCGCCGACTGCTCCATATGTTACGACCCACTGCACACAAAACCCACCTCCACATGCTGCACATGCCCGCACTTTGCCGTCAATTCCCAATGCCGCCCCGCTCACGGACCCGCCACATGGCAGTGCGAATGGTGCGCCCGCGGCCAACAACACGACCTCCTCCTCTTCCACGAGGTCAAGTGGGGACCATGCCTACAACTACACGACACCATCAGTGAGACCCCCTCCGGCCCCACCGCCCTCACCGCATTTAACTCCGGCTTTGTCCCCTCCACGACACCCATTCTGCCAGAACCCATACCCCCTCCATGGACGCACCCCCTAATCACATTCAATCACGACCCCATCCACCCCGACCTCGACATGCTCCCTACCGGTAAATTCGCCATCCACACATACCCATCACTACACGACACCACCATACTCTGCACTCCACACGGCCGCACGGTCGCCACCCTTAACGGCCCCCGCGTCCGCCACCTATTTCAACTCTACCGCCCCGACCTCTCGCGGCACATGTTCGAAGAGGAGGTCTACCACCTCCTCACTCGCCTAGGCTCCCGCTCAGAAATCCACGGACCCACACCCGCCACCACCACCCGAAATAGATGGGCCACTAGAGAGGGCCTCCTCACAGCTCTCCGCCAAACATTCCACATCCAAACCGAACTCTACTCTGATCCCCTCAATAAATCCTTTCACTCTCACACCTACCACTCCCTATACCCCGAAGACATAGTTTTCTCATCTAGCGGCAGCAATGCCCCACACACATGGCACGGCACCAACATAGCTAACCCGGAATACGACCACGACTCCATGCGCCGCGCCATGGAACACGCAATCACCAGCGCACACCTCACAACCTCTCACGCACCCAGCGCAACCATCCTCATACTCCCCCGATGGGAACATACACCCTACCGCCACTCCAAATACATCGACTCCCCATACACCCACCACCTCTACACCCTCCCCAATGACACGAACACCTTCCTACCCCCCGACCAACACACAGGCATACCCACCCCTACCCCATTCGGCACACGCTGGATGATCGACATCTACCTCATCGCTAACCCCCTCGCACTCTCCACCCTACCCTCACACACAGCCATGACCGCACTCCACAACACTCTCGAATCTATCTACGACACTTACCTCCCCAACCCCACCATCACCATCCCACCTCCAAACCTCCTCGACACCTACTCCCCTCACTCAGAAGGCATCTACCACCTCCCCCCAAACCCCACCCACCCCCTTACCTACTCACTCCGTGAACGCATGCAATTAACATACCCCCCACTAGAGGAACCCTTGCTTGGAACTGGCAGGACTTTGTATACACAGACAGCTCAAGAAAAGGAGGCGCCTCCCCCCTAGGAGCAGCCGCTACCCACCCCGCCTCGGACACCCGCATCAAGATCCTGGTGACCTCTACCCCTCCCTCGCACACAATCAATCGCGCTGAATTAGATGGCATAGACATAGGCCTCCAACTTGGCCATACCCATCTCCTTACAGACAGTACGTGCTCCCTCCGCCTCATACAAGGCTACTTGAACTGCCCAGCCGCCTACATACACAACATCCACCGAGATATACTCCTCTCTAGCACACACACACTCAAAACCCGCTGCGACATAGGCATCCGTACACACCTAGGTATAATTAAAACGCACAACAACTCCCTCGGAAACGACCTTGCAGACACATTAGTCACCAAAGGAGACAACATTGTGTTTATTGCAAGAGACCCATACGGAATACTTGCAGCCATTGTGGTGTTATTGTTTGTCCTTGCACTTGCCCTAGGGATTGCTTTACCACTCACGTTGCTGACCACCTGATGGCGGCCGGTTGGGCCCCCACCGCGTTAAGCAATTATAGCGATAGGCGCGGCCAACCGAACCACACGGAGTCATCTCTCCGCCGTGTAAGCCTTTTAATACGTGCGTACTACTACCTTGCCCCAAAATATGCGTGCAAGAACTCACCGGTAGCAAGATCGACGGGCATGTGAGACGCCGAAAGAATATCGGCGGCCGCTGTACGGGCGTACAATGGGTTATCCTCCATGGCCCGACGGTTGCGCAACACACACCCACCCCGTGCCGCCCACAGCGTGTCGTCCTTGACCTAAACGACCACAGAAATAAAGCTTAGCCAGAGAGTTTGCGTTTTGAGCATAGGGTGGGGAGGTGCTTGGCGAGATATAGGTTCAATGGGCGTTCCGCCGTGATGGCGCCGGATGCCGACTTACTGCCGGCGCCATTAGGTTAATTGCTGCCTCCGGCGACCATATCATACCAAAAGGGGCGTGTGTGGAGCATGTACCTTTAAGGGCTCTAAAATTCTCGGACGTTTGGGTTTCACTCGACGCGGTCGACAAAAGTATGTATTTCACTTTACGCCCGTACATTACTATACCCGATGTACGATAGATAGGCCTCCAACTAGGCCGCACCCACCTCCTCACAAACAGTGCGTGCTCCCTCCGCCTCATACAAGGCTACTTGACCTGCCCATCCGCTTACCGCCACAACATCCACCGCGACACACTCCTCTCCATCACACAAACCCTCACAACCCGCTGCACCGCTGGCATCCGTACACACCTCGGCAAAATTAAAGCACACAACCACTCACTCGGGAACGACCTCGCAGACACTCTAGCTAACCAAGTCGCGGACGGTCACCCACCCGACACTACATACACCACAAGCTCATACGTGTCGATAGGACAATGGACCATACACTGGCCATACACCCTCATTCCACAAACCCTAGGGGAACTCATACCCTACAGATACACCAACCTCAAACCTGACGCTCACACCTACAGCACCAAACACACGCACATACCCCTCTCACAAACATCCAAACACGGTGCCCTCTTCGCCCGCGCCACGGAGGACGGCGCCGACTTCTCTTCCACAAAAAACACACAACACTCACCAACATCCAATTCACCCACAAGCAAGAATTCATGTGGGGAGTCCACAACACCCGCCTTCTCACACACAACCCCACCCTGCGCTGCCCCATGTGTGGCCAATTCACTAGCAATGGCCACATGGCCGGTAACTGCCCCACCATGTCTGGCCTAAGAAAGGACCGGCACAACAACGCGCTGCAACTCCTACTCTCCCTCTTGGAACGCCACAACGGAGGTCGCTAGGAAGCCATCACGGCGGACTTCGGTAACAAGCCCATCAAATCACTTACGTCCCCCACACCCACCCACACCCCTCTTAACTGTCACCCCCCCACCCCACTCGCATGCCCACCCGCCTTGTTGTTGCTGACGAAGGTCTGTCACCCGACTCCCTAACCTCGTGCCCCGCCATCCTCCCCCCCGAGATGCTCCCCCCCGCGCTACGACCCCCCGCACATAAACCCGACTTCATCCGCCTCCTCGAACCTCGTGTCGTCGGTCACACAAACGGTCGCCGCCGGTACTCATCCATCAAAAAGATTCAAATAGGGGAATGGAAGTACTGCACGGACCACAACCTCTCCCAAACAGCTCACCTCATACGTGCCAAATGCACTCCCCTTGCAAACGCCATCCGCAGCCACTGGCCATGCACAGTCGTAGACATCCTAACCATCGTCATGAGCCGCACATGTACACCGCACTCTTCCACCATCACAAGTCTCACCTCCCTACTTACCGCCCGCACCGACCCTCCTGACAAACTCATCTCCAAAGCACGCCTTAACACGTCTCGCATCCTTGCACAACTCCACACGCATACTGTCCAATGGCTACATCATCTCCTACTCATATACCGCATCAAATCCCGCACGACCTCTCGCCGCGCCTCCACACACTGCCCCTTCGCACGCCCCTAACTGCACGCTGCCCTCACCTCGTATTGCACAACTCCCCGGGGGGGAGTAAAACCCCCGAACATCCTTGGAGAGGTTGGATTTAGGTGGTTAACGGTCTAGCCTTGACATGTAAGTTCCATGTATGGCATAGTTGGGAGGGCCTAGAGACGGCAACCGGCGCATACGGCTTTTGTTGTAAACCGGCGCATACGGCACATGTTGTAAACAATTTCAATTTCAATGGCGGGTGACAGCAGCCTCAAAGACAGAGTCCGAGTCAAACTTGAGGACCGGTGCGAACGCGCCTGGAAATTGGAAATTAAACACCACATGTGCCGGCAAACTGGACCGACTGCTGTCTCTCGGGCCTCTCTACCAAGCCATAAAGGACTTATAAGCGAGTTTAGCCCGGGTCTCTTCGACCATGTACACCTATCGACACACCTATCTGCAATGTGTGTCGATGTTCCTCGGGAGTTAAAAAACTGTAAGCAACCGCAGTAATTGCCACAGTCCCCCCGCCTAAGCAGTAACAGCGTAATAATTTTGTAATCAAGAGAAACAGATATGAAAATAAATCCACTTGTCGAGAAATGCAAAACTAAACTGCTGCTCGACCTTCACGATGCTCGGCCCGCTCCCACCGAACCGGGGTGCCGACCGGCCGAGGCCGGTCGGGCGAACGCGCCTGACTAGGAGTGATGGCGTGCATGAAATTGATGGATTTCCAACATGATGGTTTCTAGGTCAGAGCATGCGAAGTCTTCGGACTTAAGGAACCGCACCCACATGTACTGTGTATGGTGGTTGATGACGAGCAAGCAATAGCGGAGGCCATGTGGGGAGGGGGCATGAATTGGACCCCAAAGGTCAGAGGACATGTTCACGAGGGGACGGAATGGTTTCGGTCAAGCAGTGGTGTTGCGGGGAGCAGCTGTGGCCTAGTGAGGGAGCAAGCATGAATCGCAAGAAACATTTTTTACATAGCTGGCT
Organism: Tetraselmis chui; assembly: GCA_026401115.1. Classification (NCBI taxonomy): domain Eukaryota; kingdom Viridiplantae; phylum Chlorophyta; class Chlorodendrophyceae; order Chlorodendrales; family Chlorodendraceae; genus Tetraselmis; species Tetraselmis chui. The sequence goes on from JAPMLY010001704.1 coordinate 64,618, forward strand.
AATGATGGGCTAATGGGGACTGTTACAAGTAATACCGTACATTTATTACTTGCAGATAGCTATTGTAAACTATTCTTGATATGATTAGTACATGTCTAGATCGGACATACCGATAACCTTTTTGTTTTGGTACGGAGCTGTCGCTAGGCTACAGCTCCAACACTTATGTTGTCCCGACACCACGCCTCGGGCTAATTGTCTCAGTGACTTTCCTATTTGCGTGACTGTGATTGTAACTACGTATGCGTTAGTTATCTTCCTTACTGATCGTGTGTGCACGGTTTAATAGGTTATGGGCCCCCGCCTCACGTCACTCACGCTCGACAACCTTGTTCGGCGAGCTGCGATCGCCACCTCTCCCGCAATACTTTGATACATCTCGGCGAGTGATAAGACCTCGGCTACCTTGAGGGGGGTTGTTAGCACTAGCATCCCGTTGCCTAGTGCCTATGTACAAGGTAGCTATTTGTCATCATAGTACTTAGTGTTATGCTATAAGCGGTACTCTATTCCCTATTAGTGGCGGTCGGCCGGCCCTGCCGGTGCCTTCGCCGGCCGCCATCTCGCTCCACCCACTTCTGTAGTCACCACAGCCGGCCCCATTGCGGGGCCGGCACGACCTCCGTGTAACTATCCGTTCCCAACTCTAAGTCCACTACCCAAAACTGGGAGAGGTCACGACTAGGTGTGAGGGAAGATGAGAAAGCCACAAAGCTGAATGGGACACTCACGTCGGTGTCATCGTACTCATATGTGCAGTCCTCGAAAGTAGGCATGATGTCAGTGTCGTCGGCGGGGACGTCGCTCAGCAGGGCAACGTGCGTAGAGGCAAAGCCACTAGAAGTGCCGTACTTTAGGACGATCATCTTCCGTTTGGCGAGAGTCCACTTCAAAAGGGCGTCATTTGGGGCAGTGCAAGAGGACATGAAATTGAAATTATTTACAACATGTACCGTATGCGCCGGTGTACAACAAAAGCCGTATGCGCCGGTTGCTGTTTGTGGGCGGCCTCCCAACTATGCCATACATGGAACTTACAAGTCAAGGCTAGACCGTTAACCACCTAAATCCAACCTCTTAATGGATGTTCGGGGGTTTTACTCCCCCCCGGGGAGTTGTGCAATACGAGGTGAGGGCAGCGTGCAGTTAGGGGCGTGCGAAGGGGCAGTGTGTGGAGGCGCGGCGAGAGGTCGTGCGGGATTTGATGCGGTATATGAGTAGGAGATGATGTAGCCATTGGACAGTGTGCGTGTGGAGTTGTGCAAGGATGCGAGACGTGTTAAGGCGTGCTTTGGAGATGAGTTTGTCAGGAGGGTCGGTGCGGGCGGTAAGTAGGGAGGTGAGACTTGTGATGGTGGAAGAGAGCGGTGTACATGTGCGGCTCATGACGATGGTTAGGATGTCTACCACTGTGCATGGCCATTGGCTGCGGATGGTGTTTGCAAGGGGAGCGCATTTGGCACGTATGAGGTGAGCTGTTTGGGAGAGGTTGTGGTCCGTGCAGTACTTCCACTCCCTTATCTGAATCTTTTTAATTGATGAGTATCGGCGGCGACCGTTTGTGTGACCGACGTATCGAGGTTCGAGGAGGCGGATAAAGTCAGGAGAGTCGGGGAGGATGGCGGGGGACGAGGTTAGGGTGTCGGGCGAGAGACCTTCGTCAGCAACAACAAGGCGGGTGGGCATGTGGGTGGGGGGGGGGTGACAGTCAAGAGGGGTGTGGGTGGGTGTGGAGGATGTGAATGATTTGATGGGTTTATTATTGAAGTCTGCAGTGATGGTCTCCCATCGTCCGCCGTTGTGGCGTTCAAGCAAGGAGAGTAGGAGTTGTAGCGCGCTGTTGTGGCGGTCCTGTCTTAGCCCTAAGGAGGACATGATGTGGTCCATATTGCCACATGCGCTGCACTTGTTGGATAGTCCGCGACCACCACGAGGGCCACGTGGGATGTTTCCACGGTGGCTTTGCGAACCGCGACTAGGAGTGACAAACGCATAGATGGGAGGGGGTGATGTGTCGAGGGCTGGCAAGCCCTGAGCACTGACTTCCTCGTCCATGTTGTGTGCAAGGTGGAGGATGCTGGCCATCACCTCATCGGCGGACAACATGTAGTTGGTGTCGAAGGCGTTAATGGCACATTGCTTGGCCTAGCCGAAAGGGCCGGTGCTGGATATGCCACGCTGCATGAGGCGGCCGAGGTTGTGGGGGTGGATGGCCGCGGAACCATCAATCTGCTGACATTTTTCATGGTAGTCATCGAACGTCTGTCTCATGAAGTGGATGAAGTCAAGGATTGACTAGGGCGCTGCCTGAGCATGAGGTTGTCCAACTATGAGAGAGAGCGAGCGAAGGACATGCGGACCCGTCTTTCACACAAGATGTCTCAAGCTGCAGTGGCGCAATCGGGGCGTGCAGCTGACACGCACTTCATGGTCTGGCCATCGCGCTTGTTATCGCTAGCGGCATGGAGCAGAAGTGTGTAGGCATAGTGTTGGACCTACTCATCCGGCCAGGCGCCCGACTCGCGGATGGCCAGTTGAGGAATGAGGTACGCTGCTTTGAGGGAGAGGAAATTGAGGAAGTTCCTCTTCCACCGCTTGAAGTCCGAGTTTGGCCCCATGGTGGGGACCGACATTTTCATAAACCGGTTGAGGGCGTTTTTGTTGAAGCCGGTTGCTTCATGGGCAGCACGGCCGACGACCACCGGGTCAATAGTTGGGCGACGCCCGCCACAAGTGTTGTGAGCACCACGCTGGGCATGAGAGGGATGATGGTAAGGAAAGAGAGGACGCATGCCACCACGTAAAGGAGAGTGGCCGGCCATTGCATGCGGCGGACCGTATGGGTGCGGGTGGCCACGAGAGGCGGGGACGTGGTGCGGCCGGGAATCTGAGAAGAGGGGTCCGTGGGTTGGAGGGGCATAGCCGAGAGGGGGTAAGGTGGAAGTGGTGGGAGGGGGTCCGTGGAGTGGTCGTCGCGCGGGGGTTCGCGCTGCGCATCACGGCGGCGACGAACGATAGGGGGGTCGGCAACAACAACAACAACAACAACAACAACAACAACGTCGGCCGTTTGCGCGTCCAAGCGAGCGTTTATGAGCGCCATTTGCTCAAGGACCAGCGCGAGGGTATCATGGGTTGGGGCGAGAGAGCTCTGTTGAGGGCCGGGGTCACGGAATCAGGAGGCGTGACATGTGAAGAGTCGGCGGAACGAGTTTTTGGTGCCATTTCGACAGACGAGAGAAAAAACAGAACTATTGGCATCAGTAAGAACCTCTAGCGTGACTTGTGCCTAACAATGGTTTTAGAGAGACGGCTTGATGCCCGCCGACCCCTCGGCATGTAGCCCCGGGGTGTCTCAAAGCACCTTTTATGCATCCTCCACCAAGTGTGGGGCACAAGTCGAGGCCACGGCCATGTCAGGTGGAGCGATGCGTTGCCGGCTGAGTCGCTAAATAAATATATAAATTATATTTATGCTAGGGCTGTCGTGCACCCTGTGTATGCGTACTCACCCAATAGTGCGCCCCCCCCCCCTTTCTCTTGCTTGGACCTGTGTGCACCCTGTCCACACACGACGAGTGCGTCGGTGTGGGTGGTTGTTTGGCGTCCTCGGGCAGCTAAGTTAGGTGGTGGTTTTTAAGCGCAGTTTGTACTGGCGATACCGCCGACTACAAGGTGAAAGTACTAATTTTCTACGTGAACTTGCCTTTTGCGTCACGATAGGCCACTGGACCTGGCCATACACCCTCATCCCACAAACCCTAGGGGACCCCATACCCTACAGATACACCAACCTCAAAACCGACGCACACACCTACAACACAAAACACACACACTGTGGTTAACGGTCTAGCCCTAACTTGTAAGTTCCCTGTATGGCATAGTTGGGAGGGCCCAGAGACAGCAGCCGACGCATCCGGCTTTTGGTGAAAAACCGGCGCATACGGTACATGTTGTAAACAATTTCAAATTTCAAATTGCCTTTTGCGGGAGAGGTGGCGATCGCAGCTCGCCGAACCAGGTTGTCGCGCGTGAGTGACGTGAGGCGGGGCCCCATAACTTGTTGCAAGCACGATTACTATGGAAGGTAACTAACGCAAACGTAGTTACAATCACAGTCACGCAAGTAGGACAGTCACAAAGACAAGCGGCCCGAGGCGTGGTGTCGAGACACCAGAAGTGAGAGAGTTGTAGCCTAGCGAAAGCTATGTACCGAATCAAAGAGGTTATGGGTATGTCCGATCTAGACATGTACAAATCATATCTACAATACCTTACAATAGCTATTTGTAACTAATAACTGACAGGTATTAATTACAACACGTTCACGGTCGAGCCCCGACTCAAGAGCTTCCCAAATGGCATAGTTGGGAGGACCCAGAGGCAACACCCGGTTTCACCCGGTACATGTTGTAAGCAATTTCAATTTCAATTGTTACTATTTCTTTGCACAAAATACGAGTGGCATGGCTCAATATGGCTCGGGCGATGGATGAGTGGGTAGTAGGAAGATGCTGAGGGGGGGGGCGGTGCTCTTGCTCGTGTGACTTGCTATGGGGATGGAGGCGTGCTTGAGTCTTGGTGCCGATAGGCCTTATTGACATACTTCCCGCCGCGTTGCTATAGTAGTAAAGCGATACAAGAGGGATCCATGCTTTCATGATCGCGCACCGCTCTCCTCGGATCGCGAGTGAACACTAGGACAAACTTGGGACCGCCCTCCTCTTAACATCGGATAACACCGGACTTTGTATTCTTTATGAAAGAACGATAGCGCGAAATAGCGTATCTCATGTTACTAGTGCTTCCCTTTCCCGTGCCTTGGATTACGTGACCCTCTTGTTACTCTTGCCCTCTTCGTTCCCCCTCTTTTCCCCCTGCCCACGTTCCTATCGGGCTTCTTGCAATTAGCCGGAATCCATTAGGGACAAAGGCTTTATAGTAAGGTACCCGTATCCACTCTCGACTCTGAATTTTTTAAGTTTGCTGGCGGCAAGAACTGTTTCCGCTGCTCTTTCTTGTAAGAATTTATAAAAAATTTGACAAATTATGTATGCCCTCGGTTACCTTTCTCATACCCTACGACGTTAGTATACGACATCAGACGGTATTAATGTACTGTAGTAACTACGACAGACAATCGATGCAGGCAGGAAATTGACGCCTGGCTGACTCACTACTAGTGGGGCATATGACGGCTTTGGAATGCGTTGCCCCTGCTGATCCACTTACTTACCAATCAATCACTTACCTGCCGCAGCAGATCCACAGAGATTGATTTTTGGTTGCGCATTAAGGATTCCTTATTTGCTTTGCTGAATTACATTTCATCTTTCGCGGATGATGGTTAAGTTCATCTAAGAACCGGCCTTAGACTGTGCTGAATTACATCCCGCACAAACTGCTGTCAGTAGCTAGGTACCCGTACGTCACTTATTTCGCGTGCGCGGGCTCTACCTTATTGCAGACGAGCCCGACCTCAGTGGCGGCGGCAGGTGCCCACTACCGTTGTTATTCTCTTTCTCTGCTACCTGAACGCGCACGCCCCATTCCCTGGGACTGTCCGTTGAGTCACTGGCAGTGGCACGACCTTTCAAAGTCTACTGCTTGCTGTTTATTTCTCTAGATCCCACCCACAGTGCGCTGCTGGGCGGGTAGGGCCCGAGATGGCCACGCGGGGGGCGGCGAACGGCGCGCAGGCCGGAACTATGAACAAAAAAATATTGGCGTCCGTCCGGGAGGCCACCGGCGCGAGCGAAGAAGATGTCCAAGCCATGCTTGCTGAGTGTAATGGCGACGTGAACGAGGCAGTCACTCGTCTGCTAGACAGTGCGGGCCCCGTACTACTTGCGTTTGCCATCAACCTTCACCCACCAAACACACGCATCCGCCCTCCCTAATCGCCGTATTCCCGGCTTATTTTCGGGCGCTTCTCGCGGCACCCTCCTTTGCACCACGCAGATGCACGGTCTGCACACTCACCCGCACTCGCCTTCCCGTCCGTCGCCGCGCGGTGTTTTACCAAAGCCTTGGCAACCTAGTGCCAGCCAACGAGTAGTTGCTGCCTTAAATTCTTCAGATCCTTGTCAGATCCAGTACGCGGACTGCCGGCTCGGCGCACAGCTCGACCCGCCTTGCTTTTCGCGCGCTCGCTTTGATGTGCAACTTCTCTTCGGCCGCGGGGTATACGGGAGGAATGGGTGTTGCGTAGGTCCCGGCTGACAAACGTTGTCCCTCTTAACTCGCGGCGCAGATCCCTTCGAACAGGTACAGAACAAGCGTGATCGGCAAAAGCAAACCAAGCGGGTGCGCGTCCCGCCCTCTTTTTGTTTATACGCGCTTGTCGGGGCATTTTCGGGGCACATATGACTAAGTTTGGTGCTATCTGTCCGTTCTCTTCCTGTCTGCGAGTCTGCAAGATTAATGAGATAAATGTTTTTGGTTGTAAAGCCCGAGGGTGCCCCCCCTCGTGGCACCAGCAGGGGAGGCGATATTCCTGGCTCCGCTGGCTATGGCACTGTCAGAGAGGTCAGGCGGGGCGGTGGCTTCTCAGGGGAGCGTGGTGGGCGCGGTGGTGGGAGGGGTGGCAGTAGAGGCACGACCCTCCCCCTGGCTCGCCTCTCACCTCTTCCTGTCGTACTGAGTGCGTAAATTGCATGCGACTGTCTGTTGATTTCCTGAGTATATACTGGCTGTTGAAATCTATGACTGCCCATCAGACCGTCCTCCAGCTGACCGAAGGCCAGCTTCATCAGGGCAAAGGTCAGGAGGCGCGCCACCTGGTGTTCGCCCACCTGCTAGTACTACTATTGTACAGACCGTGACTGTCCCAAGGTGCACTGCTCATACATGGCCTCCCCTAGTTTGCACCCTGCAACCCATGGGTGCTTTCTTTGGCCCTAGGGCAGAATATTCCTCGCTTTCCTCTCCCTGATGATGCACCTGTGCCCTCCAATGGAATGCTACAGGCCTGCTCCAGCTTCTGCTGCTCCTCCCGGGCCGCAGGTGGGCAACCCTCCCCCTATTCGGCCCAGCGCACAAGGCGCAACCGCAAAATCCTTCACCGACATTTTGCGGAAGGACCCCAACCCGGCGCCTGCCCCCATCCCCGTCCCTGCCCCCGCCAGCCCAGTGAGTCCCTTCCTTATTCACTACTAATAGCAGCTGGTCGTGGGGCACCTGACTGAGACGATAAGAAACTTATGGTTTGTGTGATGATTACCGTGTTCTTATTACTCTTGTTTTTTTCGTGATCTCAGGTCGGAACCCCTTCTGCGCCTTCGCCTGTCCCTGCTGAGCCCGAGCCTCAAGCCCCCGTCGCCTCCGCACCCCACTCGACCGGCCTCACTTTTGCGGAGAAGCTTGCTGCTGCCAATATTGCTGCAAGTCAGGCTCCAGTGCAACCGCCCCCCATGGCAGAACCCGCCCCCATCCAGAGCACCATCCAGCCGCCTGCCAGCTACCAGCCTCCGCAGGTTTCGTCTGAGCCACCGCCTGCGGAGGTGTCCTCCAGCACGTGGGGCCCACCTACAGCGCAGTCCCCTACCAGCCTTCAGAACTCTGGTCTTGCAGGCCTCTTGAGTGGCAAGTCGACGGAAGAAGACAAGAGCCCACTGGACGTATCGTCTGCTACCGACTCCCTCGGACTGCAGTTTGGACAGTTTGGCATGGGTGGCACCGGCATGGGCGACTTTGGCGCCGGATTTGGTGCTGGCTTCGGTGATGAGCTTGGCGCCACGCATGAGACGGTGCCCGCCCCTGCCAAGTCGCAACAGGATGCTCCCGATGCCTCGACTGATGCACCGGTTGCCTACCAACCGCCCCCCGCATACGCTTATGGCCAACCCCCCTCCGCATTGTCTTCTCTGGTGAGTCGCCACCATAGCTCAATGCAGATGGCTCTGACATAGTTCCGTGCATTGCTCGCTCTGCAGATTCGCTGATGCTTGTTGTTGTGATCACGATACAGGCACAGCCTCCAAAAGCTTCTGATGCAGCCACTGCACCTCCCGCTGCGTCCCAGTTCCCCAGCCCCTATTATGGGCAGCCCGGTTATCCCCACGTTGCGCCCCAGCCTCCTCCTCCGGCTCCCCAGGGTACTCAATACGCGCACTACATCACCACCGAACACAAGCCGCAGCAGCAGCCAGGTCAGGGTCTAGAGTACCAGTACGGACAGCAGCAAGGGCGCTCGGACGAGTACCCTGCCACCTCGGCCCCTGCCCCATCCAAGTACGGGACTCAGGGAGGCCACAGGTCGGATGGGTTCGGCAGCCACGAGCCACCTTCCTCATCCGCTGCAGTTTCTGGAGGACAAGCCGCACCCTTGCAGCCTGTGCCGCCCCAGCAGCAGGTTTCAGCACGGCCAAAGCGCAACACCTGAACCCGCTCTGCGCTATGTTGCTGCTATTCCTGACATCTTGGGTGATTGTTATCTGAACCCCATTATTTTCCCTGTTGTCTTGCAGCAGCAGATGCCGGCGTTTCCCAACCCCGCCATGCCCCCTGGCATGGCTCACCAGTACGGCTACCTGCACCATCAGTACCCTTACATGCACAACCCCAATATGTACATGTACCCGAATGCCTACCCACACTACGGCGGCGCAGCAGCCTACCCACCCCAGGCCGGGAACACCAGCTTTCCCCCATCTGTGGGCAGCTCTACGTATCAGACTCAAATGCCTGCAGGCGGTGAGCCTCCCCACATCGCCCTCGTTTTGCATGATGTCATTGCTAGTGCCTGTTCTGTTCCACCCCCCAAACAACACACACTCGCATTTAAACACCCATACTTATACAGCCCTGTCGATTTGCTATGTAGGCCCAAAGTATAGCTACCCATACGCGCAGACCTCTCAGACACCCCTGTCTAGCGGCCTGGCTCCAGGCGGCTACAACTACTCCAGCCCCAGTGGTGTCTACTCTGGCGACGACCCTTCCAGCGTTGCAGGCTACAGTAAGGATTCCAAGGACAGCATTTATGGCTCCGCCGGCTCTCAGCAGCAGGGTGGACCGCAGATGGCGCGGGACTCCCCCTACGCTTACAGCATGCCTGGTCAGGGCTACCAACAGCAGGGCTACAGCGCCGGTGCCCAGGGGCAATACAGCACCTCTGCGTATGCGCAGTACATGCAGCAGGCGCAGCAGTACGCGATGCCTCCCAACATGGGCGGCCAAGGCGGCTCGCAGAGCGGCGGCCAAGGTCAGTCTGGCGGCTACAAGCTGCAGTAAAGCGACGTGCGCTGGTGTGTGATCTCCGGGACGTGTTGCGGGGCGGAGGGGGTGAGAGGGTAGGGGCACCTGACCTGCTGCTCGAATAGGATTTCCCATGTTTTGTAGTTTTTCACCATTTTCAGCCCCGCACGTGGAACACAAGTTGAGCACTGCCTGCTCTGCGGGTGAATACACTGCACTCACTCCGTTTTTTGTTTTGGGGTGTTACCTCTTCCAAGACGGAGGCACACTACCTGTCTGAAGGGCTTTCTCTCGCGCGGGTGGTGCCTACGTTATGAAATGTCCGTGGTCGCCCGGCTCTGCTGTACCAGCAGCACTGCTCGGCTCTGTATACTATGATACGGTTTCAACTCTGCCTTCTTATCCAATTGCATCAACCTGCTCCCTAGTGCAGGATTTTGTGATTTCCTCCTCGCTCTAGTTTCAATCGGGAATAGAGACAGACTCAATGAAGAGATTACTTCCAACGCATAACCGAGTGCGAACGCTACATTGCCAGACTTCACTCCTCCCATTAGGTCCGTTACTAGTGAAATAGGGCTTTTCGCGTCGGGCGGGTGTTTATCATGTAGGGTTTAACTGTACTTAAGATCGTTGGAAAGACGGTGAAATTATGGGGGAATTGGGGCATGAATGGGGCCCGTCCCGGGTACCATCCGACGTATGAGGGTTTGTTGCCCCGCCCCGATTTTTGGGCATACCCTGATTCGGGCGCCCCTGAATTTGGATTTTCCACACTCTGGCGGTTGAGTGCTCCCGAAATCGGCGACACAACTTGCGGATTTTGCGATCCCAACATGCTGTCCGCAAACATGGGAGCACGTGGGTGTGATGGCAGGTGCCGTGAAGATGCTTGATGTGGGTGGGATTGTGGACGGAAACCCACAACTTGGGAGGCTTAGAAACCCCTAACTTTGCCGTACGGTGTCCGATTGAAGCAAACTACTAAGTCGCAAGTGGAAGCCTCTTCCCCCAACTCAAGTAAATATGAGTGAGTATAATTTTCGCCCATTTACCGAGTTTTGCGTCAAATTCGCCGTCCGACGTCATCTATGCCCTCGTACAAATTGAAATTAGATTTTTTTACCGCAAGTACCGATTTTCCGGCATTAACAACACGATAAGTATCATACATTGTCTATCGCTAAAGTAAAATATGAAAAATACTATGCCGCTATCTATGTCCCACGATGCGCGGCCCGCTCCCGCCGCTGAGGGCGTGCTGGATTAGCCTAGTTGGTCAGCATGTGCTCGTCGAGTCGGACTAGAGTGACCTAGGTTCATGTGCGACTCCGGTCGTGCCGGAGTTGGGGAGAAAGTCAGGCGAAAACCCCCCTCGCTTAGGTCGTCGAAGGCCCCGACCCGATCCACGCACGCCATCGTCCGAGGTATTGAAATTGAAATTGAAATTGTTTACAACATGTACCGTATGCGCCGGTTTTTCACCAAAGGCCGGATGCGTCGGCTGCTGTCTCTGGGCCCTCCCAACTAAGCCATACAGGGAACTTACTAGTCAGGGCTAGACCGTTAACCACCTAATCCAACCTCTCCAAGGGTGTTCGGGGGTTTTACTCCCCCCCGGGGAGTTGTGCAATACGAGGTGAAGGACGTGTGCAGTCAGGGTCGTGCGTGGAGGCAATGTGCGGATGCGCGGCGGGAGGTCGTGCGGGACTTGATGCGGTATATGCGTAGGAGGTGATGCAGCCATTGGACAGTATGCGTATGGAGTTGTGTAAGAATGCGAGAAGTGTCGAGGCGTGCTTTCGAGACGAGTTTATCAGGAGGGTCGGTGCGGGCGGTGAGAAGGGAGGTGAGACTCGTGATGGTGGAGGAGTGCGGTGTACCTGTGCGGCTCATGACGACGGGGAGGATGTCGACCACTGTGCCTGGCCAGTGGTTTCTGATGGCGTTCGCAAGGGGTGTGTATTTGGCACGTATGAGGTCGGCTGTGTGAGTGAGGGTGTTGTCTGTGCAGTACTTCCATTCCCCTATCTGAATCTTTTTTATGGATGCGTAACGGCGGCGACCGTTGGAGTGACCAACGAATCGGGGTTCGAGGATGCGGCAGGTTTGTGTGCTGAGGGACGAAGCAGGGGAGGGAGAATCTCAGGGGGGAGGACGGCGGGGCATGAGGTTAGGGAGTCGTACGAGAGACCTTCGTCAGCAGCAACAAGGCGGGTGGGCATGTGTGTGGGGTGAGGAGGGTGGCAGTCGAGTGGGGTGAGGGCAGGGGTGGGGGTATCAAACGATTTTATGGGTTTGTTACCGAAGTCTGCGGTGATGGTTTCCCAGCGTCCTCCGTTGTGGCGTTCTAGTAGGGAGAGTAGGAGTTGTAGAGCGCTGTTGTGACGGTCCTGTCTTAGACCAGACATTGAGGGGCAGTTACCGGCCATGTGGCCGTTGCTAGTGAATTGGCCACATAGGGGGCAGCGCAGGGTGGGGTTGTGAGTAAGCAGGCGGGTGTTGTGGACGCCCCACATGAATTCCTGTTTGTGTGTGAACTGTATATTTGTGAGAGTTGAGTGTTTGTTGTGGTAGGAAAAGTCGGCGCCGTCCGACGCGGCGCGGGCGAGGAGGGCTCCGTGTTTGGTTGTTTGCGAGAGAGGAGTGTGTGTGTGTATTGTGCTGTATTTGTGTGCGTCGGATTTGAGGTTGGTGTATCTGTAGGGAGTAGGGTCCCCTAAGGTTTGTGGGATGAGGGTGTATGGCCATGTCCAGTGGCCTATCGTGACTTCTGAACCGGTGGTGTATGTAGTATCGGGTGGGTGGCCATCCGCGATTTGGTTGGCGAGGGTGTCTGCGAGGTCGTTGCCGATGGAGTGGTTGTGGGCTTTTATTTTACCGAGGTGTGTACGGATGCCTGCTTCGCATCGGGTTTTAAGGGTGTGTGTGATAGATAGGAGGGTGTCGCGGTGAATGTTATGGCGGTAAGCAGAAGGGCAGTTTAAGTAACCTTGAATAAGGCGGAGGGAGCACGCACTGTCTGTGAGGAGGTGGGTGTGGCCAAGTTGGAGGCCTATGTCTATGCCAGCTAATTCAGCACGGTTTATCGTATGTGAGGGAGGGGTAGAGGTCACCATGATTTTGACTCGGGTGTCCGAGGCGGGGTGGGTAGCTGCTGCTCCGAGGGGGGTCGAGCCGCCTTTTTTTGAGCCGTCTGTGTAGACAAAGTCCTGCCAGTTCCAAGCAGGGGTGCCTCTGGAGGGGGGGTACGTTAGATGTACGCGGTCCGGGAGGGGGTATGTGAGGGGGTGTGTTGGGTTTGGGGGGCGGTGGTATATACCGGCTGAGTGGGGTGTGTAGGCGTCAAAGAGGTGTGGAGGAGGGGGGGTGATGATAGGGTTGGGGAGGTGAGTGTCGTATATAGATTCGAGAGTGTTGTGAAGTGCTGTCATGGCTGTGGGTGATGGGAGGGCGGAGAGTGCGAGGGGGTTAGCGACGAGGTATATGTCTACCATCCATCGTGTGCCGAATGGGGTTGGGGTGGGGTTGCCGGTGTGTTGGTCGGGGGGTAGGAATGTGTTTGCGTCGTTGGGGAGGGTGTAGAGGTGGTGAGTGTATGGGGAGTTGATGTATTTGGAGTGGCGGTAGGGCGTGTGTTCCCACCTGGGGAGGATGAGGATGGTTGCGCTGGGTGTGTGAGGGGCTGTGAGGTGTGCGCTGGTGATTGCGTGTTCCATGGCTCGTCTCATGCATTCGTGGTCGTATTCGGGGTTGGCTATGTTTGTGCCTTGCCAGGTGTGTGGGGCATTGCTACCGCTGGATGAGAAGACTATATCTTCGGGATAAAGGGAGTGGTATGTGTGGGAGTGAAGGGATTTATTGAGGGGGTCGGAGTAGAGTTCTGTCTGGATGCGGAATGTGTGACGGAGGGCTGTGAGGAGGTCTTCTCTGGTGGCCCATCTATTTCGGGTGGTGGTGGCGGGTGTGGGTGAGTGTATTTCAGAGCGGGAGCCAAGGCGGGTGAGGAGGTGGTATACCTCCTCTTCAAACGTAAGATGAGAGAGGTCGGGACGGAAGAGTTGGTATAGGTGGCGGACTCTGGGGCCGTTAAGGGTGGTGACCGCGCGGCCGTTGGGAGTGCAGAGTATGGTGGTGTCGTGGAGTGAGGGGTGTGCGTGGATAGCGAATTTTCCGGTAGGGAGCATGTCAAGGTCGGGGTTGATGGGGTCGTGGTTAAATGAGATGAGGGGGTGTGACCATGGAGGGGGTCCGGGGTCAGGCAGAATGGGTGTGGTGGAGGGGACATAGCCGGAGTTAAATGCGGTGAGGGCGGTGGGGCCGGAGGGGGTCTCACTGATGGTGTCGTGGAGTTGTAGGCATGGGGCCCACTGCACTTCGTGGAGGTGGGTGAGGTCGTGTTGCTGGCCGCGAGCACACCAGTCGCACTGCCATGTGGCGGGTCCCTGAGCTGGGCGGCATTGGGAGTGTATGGCAAAGTGCGGGCATGTGCAGCAGGTGGAGGAGGGTTCTGTGTTCAGGGTTTCGTGGCAGATGGAGCAGGTAGAGGGGAAGGGGGAGGGGAGGCATACCGATGTGGGAGTGGAGGAGATGAGGCGGAAGCCGTCGTCGAGTTGTAGCTGAATGTCCCATTCCGTGAGGTGTTCCGGGGCCCATTCAACCATGTATTGTGTTTGGCCGTATTCTGTGTCTTTGTGTTTGGAGATGATGCGTGTTACGTCGCACGGGGGGTAGGGGTGGTCGGAGGGGGTGAGGTATTCTGAGTCTAGATGTGTGATGGGTGCTATGGGGGTGGGGTGTTTGGTGCGGGGGGTGTAGATGCCGGATTGGAGGGCGTGGGTGGAGCGGGGGAGGTGAGGGGAGAGGAGGGGAATCCAGGAGGGATGTATAGTGGTGGGGGGGGATGCCTGTTTGGTATGGGGGTTCGAGATGGGGAGGCGGTTGTGGATAGTATCGAGGGGTTCGGTGAGGATTGCGGCGAGGAGGCGGATGGGAACGGAGAGCGGGGTGGTGGACCCCGTGAGTGTGGAGATGGTTTTACTTGATTTGAGGATGAAGGAGGATGAGGTGGCTCTGAGGAGGACTTGTGGCCACGAGGTGATGTTATTTTTCCAGAGGGGGGTGAGGCGGGGTAGGAGGGAGGCGTGTGTTTTGCGGGGAGAGAAATCGCAGTAGGCTTGTTTATATGTGTGTGGGTCGGTGATGTGTGTGGCGGTGTTACGGAGTGAGGCGAGGAGTGCGTTGTCTTGAGTGGTGAAGTGGGTGCGGATTGTGGACGCGATAGGGTTGGTGAGGGTGAGTGGGGGGATGTTGTGGAAAAGGGTGCCTGCGTCCCGTTGAGCGCGGACTAAGCACTTTAGTGTGGGTGGAGTGTGACATGTTGACATGATGGATTCAGAGGGCCAGTGGGAGTACGCGGTGGATATGGTGCGTATGTGTGCGCGGGCCATGTGGCCTCTATATCCCGAGTTGTTCATGATTTTATGTAAGTGACAGACTGTGAGTTGTGCGGCGTGTGCTTTGAGGGAGGGGAGGCCGTATCCTAGGTCTGTGGTAGGGCGGTGGAGTGCGGTGCGGGGGAGACTACGTACCGAAGAGACGGCGGAGCGGAGTGCGCGGCAGATTTGTCCCTCGAGAGTGTCGAGTTGGGAGTCGGTGAAGAGGCCGAGCTGGAGAGTGAAGTGCTTTCCGATGAGGAGACCACGGATGACCCTGATTCTGCGGGATTGAGTCAGTGGGGATGTGGAAAGTGCGGTGATGAGGGATGCAGTGGAACGTTTGAGTTCTTGCCAATGTTTGGTGAAGTTAAGGGAGGTGTTCAGTTCAACTCCTAAGACGCGGTACGTTTCTTTGGGGCCAATGGAGGGGATGGGGGTCGGTGTGGAGTTTAGGGAGATGAACTGTGAATGCAGGCGGGATGCAAGGAGGGTAGTGTTGGCCCGGGTAAGGGCGTTGCCTGTACGCCAGAGGGCTCCGGTGATGCAGCACTTGCGGATGTTGACTGTCATGCCGGTGTAGGCGCTGAAGAGGGAGAGTTTTCTTAGCTGGATTGTCATGTTGGGGGTCGAGCCCGTGGCGAGGCTGAGGTCGTCCGCGAAGCCGTGTCCCGGGTAGGTGGCTGTGGGTTCTGTGGGGTCAGCGTTAGTGGCGGGGGGGCCTGGGCGGTAGCCCCGGCTGCCCACCGTGAGCCAGCGAAGGAAGGGTTCGAGGAAGAGGGTGAATAGGAAGGGGGAGAGGGTGTCGCCCTGGAGGGTTCCGCGATTGATGTCAATGGAAGGGGTGGGACCGTGGGGAGTGATATATGCTGTGGTTGAGACCCCGTAGAGGTGTTCGCATGTGTCGACAAAGGTTGGGGGCATACCGAGTTGACGCATGTGTTTGAACATGATGCGGTGGTCCGCGGCGTTAAAGGCACCTTTGAAGTCCGCGTACATGACATAAATGTCTTTGCTGTGGAGTTTCGCATCCTCCATCGTCGTAATGAGGGAGGAAAGGGCGTCGTGGATGCTGCGGTGTTGGCGGAATCCGTCCTGTTGGTCGCTGAGAATGCCGTGGGTTTCGGCGTACTTCGAGCCTGCGTCTTTGATTAGTGCTGTCCACAGTTTAAGGAGGTTGTTCATGAGGGCGATAGGGCGGTAATTATCGAGGAGGGAAGGGTCGCCTTTTTTATGTAGGAGGCAAGTTGTGCTGTGGCACCAGTCCGGGGGGGTGTATGATTTATGGGCTAGGAGGGAGAGGAGAGAGAAGAGGGCGGAGCGGGTCGCCGGGGGTAGGAATTTAATTATTTCATTGGGGATACCGTCGGGGCCGGGGGCTTTGCCGGTGCCAAGGGAATTGATGGTTTTATCGAAGGTATCGCGGGTAATCATGTCGGCGAGGGTGAGAGAGGGGTCGCCGCGGGGCTCGATGGTGAAGTTGTCGGGGTTGTCAGGGAGTTCCCATGGGGGGGTGGGGAGTTCGGGGGGGGTGGCGCGGTCGAGTTCTTTAGCGAAGTGAGTGTGCACTGCGTCGATGACGGCGGAGGGGGAGGAGGCGGTGGTGTTATCGGGTGTGGTGACGCGGTGGAGGGTGGAGGTGGTGCCGGTGGGGGGTAGGAGGCCACTCTTAATTTTTAATCGGCGGTGAGATAGTTTGGGGCAGGAGTCATAGGCTATGTTGGCTCGAGTTTTTATTTTATTAATCCTATCCGTGGTGGTGGTGTGAAGTAGGTGGCGGATGCGTGCTTGGCATTGTTGTTTGATGGCGGTAGGGGAGAGATATTCGGTTGTGTTTAATAGGGTCTGGGCGATGTGAAGAGGGCCTTTGAGTTTGCTGCATTTACGGAGAGTGAGTATTTGAGTGCGTGTTGTTTTTGGGAGCCAGGTGGGGGTGTAGGTGCCTTGGGTTGGGCGTCGTGGTTTGTCGGGGAGGAGGGGCCAGATTGTGGCCGCGTGGTCCATGTGGCGGGAGAGGAGTGTGGTGAATTGTGAGGCTAGGGTGTCAAGGGTGTCTGGGGTGGCCGAGGTGTGTGAGGTGTTAAGGATTTCTGCGTGGAGGGATGCCGTTTGGTTGATGAGGGCTGGTGTGCTGGATTGGTATGATGTGATGTGGTCCGGTGTGAGTGGAAGGCGGAATGTGAGTTTGCGCGTTGTGTGATGTGTGCTGGGGTGGGTGTGGGTAGGGGGGGGGTGTGCTATTAGTGAGAGAGGAGCTGGAATGACCAGGTGGATAGCGGAGTGGTCGGTGAAGTGGGAGGGAGAGGGGTATATCGAGCAAGAGGATGGAGGGAGGGTAGTGGGAGAAGGAGGGGTGGTGAGCCAGTGGTCGAGGCAGCCCCCGCTTCTGGGGAAGGTAGGAATTGGGTCGTGGAGGGGGTGTAGGTGGGATTTGAGGAGGGAGGTGAGAGCAGGGTGTCCTGTACCTGGGTGGGTGGTGGATTGGAAGTCTCCTCCCCAGAGGGTGCGGTGGTGGGGGTGGTCGTCCGTCAGTCGGAGGCCCCAAGCCGCGACTTCTGCGTAGAGGCGAGTCAGGTGGGGGGCGTGGAGCTGGGGCATATACGTGCCGATGAGGAGGTATGGGTTGCCTGAGTGGGGGACGATTTTCAGTGCGGCGATATGGGGGATGAGGTGGGGGGGCGGGGTTAGGACAGTGGAAGATTGGAATGAGGTCCGCCGGACCGCGAAGAGAACGCCTGCGTTGGGTAGGGGCACAGTTGAGTAGCAAGGGCGGGAGCTTTTGAGGTGGTATTGGGGGAGGGCCGTGCGCCAGCGGGATTTGTGGGTGGCGTGGTTGGTTTCTGTGAGGACCAAGACGTCTGGGTAGTGGGTGGTGGAGAGGTGTTCGACGTCCATGATGGAGGTGTGTAGGCCGCGGGTGTTGAGGGTGATAAAGTGGAGGGGTTGGGAGGTGTGGTGTGGCAGGATAGGGGAGGGGACGGGGGCGGTAGCGCTAGGGGGGGCGTCCGAGGGGTTGTCGACGAGAGGGGGTCGTGCTGGGGGGTGGAGTGGAGAAGGGAGGGGAAGATGTGGCGGATGAGGCGAGAGGCGGGGCGGAAAGGTAGGAGGGGGGGTGGGGAAGGTGTGGGGGGGGTTCGCGAGGAGTGGCGGCCTGGGTAGGGTTTTGAAGCAGGCGGGGGGGGGAGAGGGTTGGGGGGGGCTGGGATGGGTGTGGGGAGGGTGTTGAGGGGGTGAGGGTGGGGCAGGGGGTCGTAAAGCGTCTAGGAGGTGCTGTCGTCCCTGTGGGAGGGGGGCTGCGCGAAAGGTATGGAGCCAGAGCAGAGTGTGTAGGGAATAAACGGAGGACCGGGGGTCGAAGGAGGGGGGAGTATAGTGTTGGTCGGGGGGGGCAGTGGCGATGAAGTACGTGTGTAAGAGGACGTGGGTGCCGCACGACCACGCCCTGTCGGAGTCGTTTTGGCGAGGGGGGTTGAGGGAGTGGAGTTCGGCGATGGGAGGGGGGGGGGAGGAGTTCCAGGCAGAGATGAGTGTGAGTGAGCGGGCTAGGAGGTCGGGGGGGGGGGAGTGATGTAGGGAGTCTATCCAGGTAGCAGAGGAGTGTGTTAGGTGCAGAAGGCCGAAGTGCGAGTTTTGCCAAGTCAAGACGAGTAGGGAGTGGTTAGGCGTTCCTGGATGTGGGGGGGAGCCACGGTTGGCGAGGTTGGTCCAGTGGCTGGGGAAGAGGGAGTTAAAGTGGTAATTATCTACTTCCTGGTTAGTAATAACTGTGTAGGAGGAGTTGGAAGTGGAGTGGAGTTTGGTAATTGCGGATGCTAGGCAGTAGAGGTTAGAGAGGTCCTGGTATTGGCCCCACTGGAAGGAAAGGGCAGCGGAGGTGTCCAGGTAGCCGATAGGGGTGGGAAGGCCGGAACCGAGGTTTAAGTCGATGAGAAAGTCACGCAGAGTTGTGCAACAGGTGTGGGGGTTAAAGTGGGCCGGGAGTGTGAAACGAGTATTGGTGTTTACAGTGTGAGGTTGGGTGTTCGGTTGGGGGTCCGGGGGGGGGGTGTGGGGTCTAACCTCTGTTATGTCCTGAGGGGACCTAATGATGACAGTCGGCCTGGTCGGCCGGGGTTGACATGTGGGGGTGGCTGGCCCTGGGGGAGGCGGTGTTGGCCGGTGGGGTGTCAGTGGTCTCCGCGTCGCCCTCAGGAAGGTCTTCGTAGCCTTCGAAGTCGAGGTCGTCGTAGTCAGGGGAGACGGGTGGAGGGGGGGGGTGGGCAGCGGCGGCAGAGGGAGTGGGGGTGGCTCCTGGAGGGATGAAGGTGGGGTCGAGAGGAGGGTGAGGAGAGGGTGGGGCGGGGTGGGGTGGGAGGGAGGGGTGCGGGGGGGCGCGAGCCGAGGGGGATGGGGAGCGGTGTTTTTGGGAGGGTCTGGAGGGTTTGGTGACCCCTGCGGGGGAGGCGGGTTTAAGGGAGTGGTCAGTGGGGGGGCGTGTGCGGGGGGGGGAGGCTGCTGATGGGGGCGGTGCTGGGGGGTGGGAGGTAGGATGTTGGGGAAGGGTAGGAGGTGGGGTTAGGGTATGAGTGGTGTTTGGGTGGGCGAGGAAGAGGGGGGGGGATTGGTTGTGGGGGGGAGGGCGGGGTGGTGAGGTGGAGGAGTCCATTGGTTCGGAGGAGTCTTCTGTGATAGTGTGGAGAGGGGAAGGGGCGATGGTGGGATGTGGGAGCGAGGGGGGGGCCGGAGGGTGTGGGGGGGGATGCGCGTGGTAGGAAGAGTTGGAGGTGGGATGTGAGGCTGAGGGTTGGGGAGGAGGCCATGTGGTGGGGGATGAGATGGCCGGGGTGTTGGAGAGTTGGATGTCCGGGAGGGAGGAGAGGTCGAGGGGGGTGTCCTCGATGTCCTGCTGGAGGAAGGTAGAGGGTGCCAGGTGCCATTGGTTGGGGATGTGGTTATCTGTGAGGTGATGGAACCATTGAAGGAGGAGGGCAGGGGTGTTGCGGTGGAGGGTGTATCTTTTTGTGATTGTGAGGGGGTGGGGGGAGGGGGGGGAGGTGAAGATGGGGTCGGAGAGGCGGGCTTTCCCGAAGGCGGAGTAGTGGTGGGGGGTGATGTTGAGGGTGCAAGTGGAGTGAGTGAGGGCTCCTCTGTGTGTGTATGTGTGGTTCAGAGGGATGGTGATAGTGCCGTTGGTGGAGATGATGATGCAGTACATGTCGGGGCTTAGGGAAATTTGGATGCTTGTGGTGATGTTGGAGGAGCTGGAGGGGTGCGACCGAAAGTATGAGCCATCGGGGAATTTTCGCAGTGATGTGTGTTGGGAGGGGTGGGGGAGGTGTTGGGTGGGGGGGGTGTTTGTGGGGTTGGTGTGGGTGAGGTGTTCGTTGGCAGTCTGGGAGAGGAGGGTGTGTAGCCAATGGGAGGGGGGAATAGTGCCGTTGGGTTTGATGCAGGGGAGGGAGAGGGAGTGGCGGGATTGTATGAGGACTGTGGTGAGGCAGGTGTCAGTCCATGATAGACCGGGGACAAGACCGGAGACGGGGGGGGGAGTGATGGTGATGGTGTTGAGGTGATTATCAGGAGGTACGTGTTCACGGGGTGAAAATGGAAGGATTGGAATGGATACAGGTCCGGATTGTGAAAGGATGGGGTTCTCGGAGAGGTGTAGGATATTTACCCAGAATGCGGAGGGGTCGGCTTCGATCGGGGTCGGTGTGTCCAGCGGTTGGATGGCGTCCGCGAACTGGAGGACGAACTGGGCTTGTTCCGGAAGGTCCTCGAGTCTGCATTGGGGGTGAGTCGAGGGGGCTGAACCGGTCGAGGTGAGTGCAGAGGCGAGGTCACAGGTAAGGAGGTCCTGGAGGAGAGCGATCATTTCTGGGCCGGTGATACCGGAGAACAGGGGGGAGCGGATTTTCACGCGACGACCTGAAACTGCGGGAGCTGTGGCATCTCGGAGGAAGCGAATTTTCTGCTGTCGCAGAATGTTCAGGACCGAAGGGGAGAGGGTCGTGGAGGGAGGTACGGGACCGGCTGAGCTGAATTCACGCTGGTGTGAAGTAAGCTGGTACAGGAGACCGACCGTTATACAGGAGGTGGGGATAGCGAGGCCGATCTCTTGAAAGCCTGATCGGAGCTCGTCGGGGAGGGGGGTGGCATCATTGCTTTTTGTTGCAGTGGGGTGTGGAGTGCGAGAGAGGTTCGCAGACCAGCTCGTCTGGTGGGCGAGTTCCCGTCCGATTATATTTTTAATTCGGTTGGGTAGGTCGGTGAGGCCGTTGACGCGTTCGAGGAGCCATCGGCGGGCCGATGAGCAGGCGGACGCGATCGGGTCATGGTGTGACTGGTCGGGCAGGAAGATGCCGTGGAGCCAAAAGCGGGCAAGGTGGGGGGGGTTGGTGGAGTACTGGCCTGTGAGGAGGAGTGTGTCGATCATTCTGGTGGAGAGGTCGTCGGCCGTTCCAAGTTGCGCGGTTGACTGCGGGACGGAAAGGACCAGGGGGGTCTGTAGGCCTCGATGGAGCGGTAGAGGGTCTGAGGCTGTGCCTAGGACCTGTTGGGGGCGGGGAAGCTGGGTGGTGGATAGGAATGGGGTCAGCGGGTGACCCGCGAGTGTGTTTCTGGGATGGTGTATGTCCGTGAAGCGGCCATGTTGCGGGGGATCCCACAGCAGCACCTGCTTGTAGGTGGGGGGGGGGTTAAGCGATGAGGACATAGTCGTCGAGCCGTGTGTCGAGAGAGGAATGGGGGTAGTTTGAGGAGGTGTGGCTTGTCGAGGTAGGTGAGAGGTGTAGTGCGCGTGTTGGCTGCACGCGACCAGGTGTGATGGGACCTGGGTTTGGTGGATGTTGGCGGCGGACAGGGACGTCCGGACGCTCTGAGGGGCGTGATGGAGTGCGCCGGCCGCCGGGTAGCAGGATTTTTGTAAGCGATGTGTATCGCAGAGGTTCTGTAGTACTTTAACGGGTACCGATGTGGTTTTCGAAATGGATGGCGCGGTAGCTGTCGGGGGGATGAAATTCAAATCCCTGGAAGCTGCGCCTTTGAGTGTGTACCGTCTGGTGTCGCTACGGATCCACTGACCAGTTAGAGCTAGGCTCGTGTGGGGAGAGGTGAATGGTGCGCGCTGTTCAGCGGCCCTGTTCACCAGTCTTGCGCTCAATGGGAGGCCAGGCCCAGAGCGAAGACGATCGGCGTTGCTCATTCGAGCTACCGACCCATCCCCGTGTTA
>JAPMLY010001705.1:0-43262 GCA_026401115.1 Tetraselmis chui
CAGCTCCACAGCAACCAACTAACCCACCTATTCGCGGAGGTCGCGGCATGGGGCCTCCGCCTGACGGACGACCACCCAACTCACCGTGTCCTTTGGGGCGGCGACTTCCAAACGACCACCACACAAGGTACAGGCAACCCCGCCCTCACCTCCCTACTCGAATACCACCTCCGACCACTCCACCCCCCCCTCCCCACCTTCCCCCGTAGCGGAGGCTGCCTCGACCACTGGCTCACCCCTCCTCCCTCCCCCCTCAGCCTCAACCCGCCTGCATGCTCAACTTTTACCTCTCCCTCACACTTTTCCGACCACTCGGCGATACACCTAGTTATTCCTGCCCCCTCCTCCCTAGTCGCTCGTCCACCCTCGGCCCACAACCCACCTCACACTCACCACACCACCCGCAAACTCACCTTCAAACTCCCACTACAACCGCACCACATTACATCATACCAACGTAGCACACCTTCCCTTATCAAACGCACGGCCTCCCTCCACGCAGAAATTCTCAATACCACCCCTTCCAAGGCCTCTCCCGATACCCTCGACACCCTAGCCTCGAAATTTACCGCACTACTCTCCCAACATATGGACCACGCAGCCACCATATGGCCCCTCCTACCCCCGAAGAAACCCCGCCCCACTACCTCGTCCATTAACCCCACCTGGCTATCTAAAAAAACACGCAAACTCATTCGCAAACTCCGCAGATGTAGCACCAACGGTGGCCCCCTACCCCTAGCCCAAACCCTCTTGCAAACCTCTGACTATCTTTCCCCTACCGATATCCATCAGCAATGCCAAGCACGCATACGCCTTCTACTCCGAACGACCACCACTGATATACTCCAAAAGATTAAAACCCGCACCAATACTGCCTACGACGCCTCCCCAAAATCCTCCCACCGCCGCTTAAAAATTAAAAGTGGCCTCCTCCCCGCGACCACCGCAACTTTAACTCTCCACCGCATTACCAAGCCCGATAAAACCACAGCATCCTCCCCCTCAGCCGTCATTAAGGCGGTCCACTCCCACTTCACCACCGAACTCACGCGAGCCACCCCGCCCGACCTACCCGTACCCCCCTGGGAACACCATGACAACCCCGACAACTACACCATCGAACCCCGAGGGGACCCCACACTCACTCTCGCCGACATGATTACCCGTGATACATTTGATAAAACCCTCAACTCGCTAGGCACAGGCAAGGCCCCCGGCCCCGACGGTATCCCCAATGAAATAATCAAGTTCCTACCCCCGGAGACCCGCTCCGCCCTCTACTCTCTCCTATCCCTCTTCGCCCATAACTCCTACACACCCCCTGAATGGTGCCATAGCACAACATGCCTCCTACATAAAAAAGGTGACCCCACCCTCCTTGACAACTACCGCCCCATCGCCCTCATGAATAACCTTCTTAAGCTATGGACCGCACTAATCAAAGACGCAGGCTCGAAATACGCCGAAACCCACGGCATCCTCAGCGACCAACAAGACGGCTTTCGACAACACCGCAGCATCCACGACGCCCTCTCCTCCATAATCATGGCCATGGAGGACGCGAAACTCCACAAAAAAGATATCTACGTCATGTACGCAGACTTCAAGGGCGCCTTCAACGCAGCAGACCACCGCATCATGTTCAAACACATGAGACAACTCGGTATGCCCTCCACTTTTGTAGATACATGCGAACACCTCTACGGAGTCTCATCTACAGACTACATTACCCCATACGGTCCTACCCCCTCCATAGACATAAAACGAGGCACCCTACAAGGCGACACCCTCTCCCCGTTCCTATTTACCCTATTCCTTGAACCCTTTCTACGTTGGCTCACTGTGGGTAGCCGGGGCTATCGCCCAGGGCCCCCCGCCACTAACGTCGACCCAACAGAACCCACAGCCACATACCCCGGACACGGATTCGCGGACGACCTCAGCCTAGCCACGGGCTCGACCCCAAACATGGCCATCCAACTAAGGAAACTCTCCCTCTTCAGCGCCTACACAGGTATGACCGTCAACATCCGAAAGTGCTGCATTACCGGAGCCCTTTGGCGCACAGGCAACGCCCTCTCCCTTGCCAACATCACACTCCTCACATCCCGCCTCCAAACACAGTTCATCACCATCAACTCCACCCCGGCACCCATCCCCTCCATAGGCCCCTCGGACACATACCGCGTCCTTGGGGTCGAACTCAACACCTCCCTCACCTTCACCAAACACTGGCACGAACTCAAACGCACTACCACATCCCTCATCAACGCCCTCTCCTCCTCCCTACTAACCCAGTCCCGCAGAATTCGCGTCATCCGTGGCCTCCTACTCGGAAAACACTTTACCCTCCAACTCGGCCTCTTCAGCGACTCCCAATTGGACACCCTCGAAGGTCAAATATGCCGCGCCCTCCGCTCCGCCGTCTCCTCGGTACGTAACCTCCCCCGCACAGCCCTACACCGGCCTACCTCCGACCTCGGCTACGGCCTCCCCTCCCTCAGAGCCCATACCGCACAACTCACTGTCTGCCACCTCCACAAAATACTGAACTCCCCCGGCTATAGGGGCCACATGGCCAGAGCCCACATACACAACATCTCCACAACATACTCCCACTGGCCCACTGAATCGATAATGTCAGGCAGTCTATCCCCCCCCACGCTCAGAAGCCTAGTGCGCGCCCAACGCGACGCCGGTACCATGTTTCACAACATCCCCCCCCTCTCCCTCACCAACCCCATTGCCTCCACACTCCGCACCCATTTCACCAACCAGGACGCCGCACTCCTCACATCCCTCAGAGACAGAGCCACACATATCACAGACCCACACACATACAAACAAGCATACCACGAATTCTCACCCCGCAAGACACACACTTCCCTCCTTCCCCGTCTTAACCCCCTCTGGCAAAACCACATAACCGAATGGTCACAAGTCCTCCTCCGCGCCACCCCCTCCTCCTTCATCCTCAAATCCTGCCAGTCCATCACCAAACTCACGGGGTCCAACACCTCCCTCACTATCCCAATACGCCTACTCGCCGCAGTCCTCACCGAACCCACCGACACTGTCCACAACCGCTTCCCCGTCACAAACCTCAACCCCAAACAAGCATCCCCCCCCACCACTCTCCACCCCTCTTGGGTTCCCCTCCTCACGCCACACCTCCCCCGCCCTCCTCACACTCTCTCCCCCTTCACCCACTCCTCCCGCACCAAAAAATACCCTCCCACTGCACCCATCACACACATAGACACAGAATACCTCTCCCCCTCAGACCACCATTTCCCCCCCTGCGACGTGACGCGCATCATCTCCAAACACAAAGACACAGAATACGGACAAACCCAATACATGGTCGAATGGGCCCCGGAACACCTCACGGAATGGGATATACAACTCCAACTGGACGACGGCTTCCGACTCATCTCTTCCACCCCCACCTCGGTAAACCTACCCACCCCCACCCCCGCCGACTGCTCCATATGCCACAACCCTCTGCACTTAGAACCCACCTCCACCTGCAGCACATGCCCGCACTTTGCCGTCCACTCCCAATGCCGCCCCGCCTTAGGCCCCGCCTCATGGCAATGCGACTGGTGCGCTCGCGGCAAACAACACGACCTCACCCGCCTCCACGAGGTCCAGTGGGCGCCTTGCCTTCAACTACACGACACCATCAGTGAGACCCCCTCCGGCCCCACCGCCCTCACCGCATTTAACTCCGGCTTTGTCCCCTCCACCACACCCATCCTGCCAGAACCCGGACCGCCACCTTGGACACACCACCTTATCACATTCAACCACACCCCCATCAACCCTGACCTCGATATGCTCCCAACCGGTAAATTCGCCATCCACACACACCCATCACTCCACGACACAACCATACTATGCACCCCCGACGGCCGTGCGGTAACCACCCTTAACGGCCCCCGCGTCCGCCACCTATACCAACTCTTTCGCCCCGACCTCTCCGACCATACATTCGAAGAGGAGGTCTACAACCTCCTCACTCGCCTAGGCTCCCGCTCTGAAATCCACTCTCCTACACCCGCCACCACCACCCGCAACAGATGGGCCACCAGAGAAGACCTCCTCTCGGCTCTCCGTCACACATTCCACATCCAGACAGAACTCTACTCAGACCCCCTCAATAAATCACTCCACTCGCACACCTACCACTCACTCTACCCCGAAGACATAGTCTTCTCATCCAGCGGCAGCAATGCCCCACACACATGGCAAGGCATCAACATCGCCAACCCCGAATACGACCACGAATGCATGCGCCGAGCCATGGAACATGCAATCACCAGCGCACACCGCACAGCCTCACACACCCCCTGCGCTACCATCCTCATACTCCCCCGTTGGGAGCACACCCCATACCGCCACTCCAAGTATATCAACTCCCCCTACACACATCACCTATACACCCTTCCCAATGACGCGAACACCTTCTTACCCCCAGACCAACACACAGGACACCCCACCCCTACCCCATTCGGAACACGCTGGATGGTCGACATCTACCTAGTAGCTAACTCCCTCGCATTCCCCACCCTACCCTCACACACTGCCATGACCGCACTCCACAACACCCTCGAGTCCATATACGACACACACCTCCCGAACCCCACCATCACCATCCCACCTCCATACCGCACAGACTCCTACTCACCTCACTCCGCAGGCATATACTACTTCCCCCCCAACCCCACTCACCCCCTTACCTACCCCCTCCAAGAACGCACACAACTAACATACTCCCCCACCAGAGGCACTCTTGCTTGGAACTGGCAGGACTTCGTATACACAGACGGCTCGAAAAAAGGAAGCAGCTCCCCTCTAGGGGCCGCAGCCACACACCCAGCCTCGGACACCAACGTCAAAATCCTGGTGACCTCTACCCCTCCCTCCCATACTATCAATCGAGCCGAACTAGCTGGCATTGACGTAGGCCTCCAACTAGGCCATACCCACCTCCTAACTGACAGTGCGTGCTCCCTCCGTCTCATACAAGGATACCTTAACTGCCCCTCCGCTTATAGGCACAACATCCACCGCGACACACTCCTCTCTATCACACGCACCATCATAACCCGCTGCAACGCAGGCATCCGCACACATCTCGGGAAAATTAAAGCACATAACCACTCACTCGGCAACGACCTCGCTGACGCACTCGCTAACCAGATAGCGGATGGTCAAACACCAAACACCACATACAACACAGGCTCGGACGTGTCCATCGGTCACTGGACCTGGCCTTACACCCTCATACCACAGACTCAAGGGGCACCCATACCATACATATACACAAACCTCAAAGCCGACGCACACACCCACAGCTGCAAACACACACTTACACCCCTCTCACAGACATCCAAACACGGCGCCCTCCTCGCCCGCGCCGCGGCAGACGGCGCCGACTTCACCTTCCACAAAAAACACACAACACTCACCAACACCCAATTCACCCACAAACAAGAATTCATATGGGGCGTCCACAACACCCGCCTCCTCACTCACAACCCCACCATGCGCTGTCCCATGTGTGGCCAATTCACCAGCAACGGCCACATGGCCGGTAACTGCCCATCCATGTCGGGCCTAAGACAGGACCGTCACAACAGCGCGCTACAACTCTTACTATCCCTCCTGGAACGCCACAACGGAGGACGCTGGGAGACTATCACTGCAGACTTCGGTAACAAACCCATCAAGTCTTTCACCCGCCCCACTCCCACCTACACCCCTCTTGACTGTCACCCCCCGCACCCCACCCACATGCCCACCCGCCTTGTTGACGCAGACGAAGGTCTCTCGCCCGACTCCCTAACCTCGTGCCCCGCTATCCTCCCCCCCGATATCCTCCCTCCTGCACTCCGCCCCCCGGCGTACAAACCCGATTTCATACGCCTCCTCGAACCTCGCTTCGTCGGTCACAACAACGGCCGCCGCCGATACTCATCTATCAGGAAAATACAGATAGGGGAATGGAAATACTGCACCGACCACAACCTCTCACACACAGCTAGCTTGATTAGGGACAAATACACACCCCTCGCAAATGCCATCCGAAACCACTGGCCAGGTACCGAAGTCGACATCTTACCCATAGTCATGAGCCGCACGGGCACTCCGCACTCGTCCACCATAGCAAGTCTCACCTCTCTCCTCACCCTCCGCACCGACCCTCCCGACAAACTAGTCACCAAAGCACGACTCGACACATCTCGCATCCTTTCTTCACTCCATGCACACACCGTCCAATGGCTGCATTATCTCCTCCTTATCTACCGCACCAAATCACGCACGACCACTCGCCGAGCCTCCGCATAACGCACCTCCCCAAGCCATTCTTGCACACCGCTTTTAAACCGCTTCAGACCCTCCCCGGGGGGGAGTAAAACCCCCGACCACACTTGGAGAGGTTGGACATAGGTGGTTCACGGTCTAGCCCTGACTTGTAAGTTCCCTGTTTGACATAGTTGGGAGGGCCCAGAGACAGCAGCCGACGCATCCGGCTTTTTGGTGAAAAACCGGCGCATACGGTACATGTTGTAAACAATTTCAATTTCAATTTCAATACATCGACGTGAGGATTGCAAAAATCATACTGCAAGATCAACGAGGAGGTGTTCAACCCATATCTTAATAGGCGCGTAAGCTTAACACCGCTGAGCGTGGTAACTCATACGCCGCGTACGACATAGAATCTTTACATGTTTGTGTAGTTGTGAAGCATTGAAACTAACACCTAAAAAGGATGTTGAAATTCCATGTGGTCTTGGACCGCAAACACAGTGCGACATGTGCTCGTGCATCCGGCGGAAAACGATAAACTGGCGCGCTACGTGCGCGACTTGCAACCGTATGTTGGTGCGACGACTCTAGCCTATCAAACGGGGTTGAGGAACGAGGCCAACCCTTTGAGTCGACGGGCAGATTTTAAGCGTCAAGCCAGTCCCCATTGTTTTGGGATAGTGAGGTACCATAGAGAGTAAATCCACGAGTTTGGTCCCTGCTCCTGAGACATGAAGACGCACCATTGTTTCGCCGAATTTTGACGCACAAGTGATAAGCAATACGGCTGACGTCCATCACAAGTACCCGCAATTTTGTGCTCGAATTCGGCTGGGTTAGAAAATGAAAATGAAACTAATTTACAATAATGCTAGCAAACTGGACCGGTTGCCGTTTAACGGCCATCAGTTGCTCAGCCATTTTGGACACTTCAGTGCAAAGATTGGGCGGGTACTCTTCGACAAGGTACGCCTATCGACACACCTATCTGCAATGTGTGCCGACGTTTCTCGGAGGTTGAAAATTTTAAGCAACCTTGGTAATTGCCACTGTCACCCGCCTAAGCGGTACAACAAATACAAATTCGTTATCAAGAAACCAGTTCTGAAAAATAAATCCACTTGTCAAGAAATGCAAAGTAAAACCGTTGCTCGACCTTCGCGATGCACGGGGGCACGGCCCGGTCCCGCCGAACCGCGGTGCCGACCGGCCTGCGTCAATTGGCGTTAGAGAGGGGAGACCAAACTAATCTTGCTCCCGCGTGACTTTGGTCTTTCCGGAGAAAGGAGGGGAAAGACTAGCGAAAAATCACTCCTCACGCGGTCGCTCGTCGATCCCGCCGTCGCATCCCGTAAGCCCCGACCCAAGGTCGTAGCCGCTCCTCCCGACGCGACTTTTCCTCCTAGTCGAGGTCCCCCGTCACCTCAAGGGCAGGTGGGGGGGGCCAAGACTACCACACAGAAAAAGCTAGCGCTCATGCCGCCGCGCTGAAAAGTTTTCCCGGTCATATCCCCGGCTTTTTCTGTTCTAGTACCCGGGCACATGTCTGAAAAACCAGCCAACGACCGTACCCTCCGCTCACCGTTTGCGTGTCCATCGAGCACCCTTGTTTCGAGTGCGAGCCTCCGCGTTTCCCGGGCTCGCACTCTCTATTAAGGGTATATCAAGGGTGCTTAGAGACAATGGGTAACGGTCAGGGTCACCATTGCCGGATCCAAAAGGCTGCGGGGGTGCGGATTCCGAATTCATTCAGACCCTCCGCACAAAGTTTTCCGGCGGCGGTTTATCCTGATGATAACCCCGCCGCTAGAACTCGCCGCTCCTCCCGTCGCGACAATTCTCCTAGATGTTGGTGTCGCCATGTCCCCCCTTGTGTTAGCTCGAGATCAACATGCCGGTCGACGTGTAGCGAGTGCCCTTCCCAAGATATGCTTGGTTGCTTCCTAGCTGTCCGCTGCCAACTCCATCGCCCTCAACCCGCCGATGGATCCGTCCGTACCATCCTCGTCAATTGCTTTTCACATATACATGCCCCACCCCCCCAATTGGAATGATATTTGAAGAGTGTTCACTAGCGGAAAACATATCGTGCGGCCCGAGCGGGAGATCTTAGTGCGAGTGTACGGATATTATGATTTTCCAAAACCCTCCGCACGGGGCTTCCCGGCAGTTGCCGATCCTGCGGATCGCAGCTGCCGGTACCTCGTTTAGCCCCGTACCATGCCAAGCCTGGCACGGCATGAGGTTTACCAACGCCTACCGCGTGAAGGTAAAGGTAGGTGCCGACATGCATGCGAGCGCACCCCCCTCCGGTCCCGGGTTAGTGTCATATCCTAGCCATTTAGCTGAGTGCTAGTATCTGACATTATTTATTTCCTCTAAATGAAATTGCTTACAAGAAGAACCAGATGAACCAGAAGATCCTCTAAATGGTACCTGTATCTTAGCGATATTCAGTGACTCTTTTATTGTCATCACGGCAGTACAACTGCATCGCCGTATTTTCCCTCGACAGTACATAGTTACTAGCAGTATCTCTTCTATATAGTTCTTTTCTAGAAAGTTCTAAGAGCTTGTGCGATAAGGTCAGATAGATTTTTAGGGTTTAGGGGTTTAGGGTTTAGGGTTATTTTAACCCTAAAACCCTAAAACCCTAAAACCCCAGGTCAGATAGATTTTTGCTTACAAGAAGAACCAGATGAGCACGGACAGGGAAAGTGGGAGGGGAAACAAGAGGGCAAGAGTGACAAGAGGATCACGGAATCCAAAGCACAGCAAAAGGAAAGCACTACATTGTGCATAAACCTAGCAGATTATACTAAGGAAACTCTTAAGCCACGCCGAGAATGCAACACTTGGAGGCGACAAGCGGCGCCTCACGCGCCGCTCGAGGAAGCACGGGGACGCTTGCGGCCCATGGCGCGGGTGAAGAGCGCTGTGGCCGGAGAAGGCATCCCAGCCGAGGAAGAAGCGGCCTCCGTGCCGTCCGCAGCGGCGGACAAACCACGCAAGACGTTGTCCGCGTGAGCAACATGGACGGCGAGAGAGACCTTTCGACGCCAGGAGGCCAACAACTTGCCCACGTGCATCCCTTTAGATGCGGCTGCCTGCTTGGCTAGCTCCGTCAAGAAAGCCGTGGCGTGGCCGCCAAGAGTACTAGATTCCGTGACTGCAAAGGGAATGAAGCGGATGTCGGGGCGACTCCTCAACCCCTCCGAGTACTTCTCGAACTTGGTCTTCTCAGCACGGCGGAGAGCGACTTCGGGTGACGGGGGGCTAGACACGCCGAACAAACCGGAAACCACGGCATCAAGGGCAAGTTTTGAGCCTCGGATGCCGTGATAGTGCAAGACACCCACATCCGCGGGGAGACCGTCGTTGCCGTTGGGGAGTTGAACTAACATCGTGGGATCTGTGAAGACCTCGACGCCAACCCCGAGTGCGCCACGAACCTCGGAGATGATTTCCGCAAGGGCCGTCACTAACCAAGAGTGAGCGGTGTGGACCGAAGCATCTCCGCCGCAACGAGCCAAATGGTCCGCAAAAGCAGTGGCCCACGCATCATCCGACATGTCAACACCCGCCGACGAGAACGCACCCCGCATAGCTTGAACCGAGAGATGGCAAGAAGCACAAGCAGTGGGGGAGCGTAGAGAAGAGAGGATGCGAGATGAGGGTAGGCCGAAGATGCGACAGACCGCGACGCGGAAAACTGCGTCGTAGTGCTCAGGGAACTTTTCACGGAGCTCGCCCATGCGACCCGAAGTCGGCGGGTCCGAAGCCAAAAACGCAAGGGCGCCGTGGCCGAGACGAGATAGAAAACGCCTAGACTCCGGCCGAGCGCGGTTGGAAAACGTGGGAGCGAGCTTCGCGAAGCGAAACAAGTTGACACGCTCACTGATGTCGGCTTGTAGCTTTGGAAAGATGTCCGTGGCAAACGCAGAAAGAGGGACGAGCGAGGGTAGGCCATCAAGGGACTGGGCAATCTGCTCGTTGTTTGATCGGGCTTCGGCAACGCAGCCGGCGCGAGCCACCGTTGGACGTTTCGGGGGGAGCATCGCTAAGGCTGTGGTTATCAAAGGTTCAGACTCGGCGAGAGCGTGAGAGCCGCACGCAGCGTCCAAGCGCGCCCACGACGAAGCGAGTTCTAACGACCACATGGGTTCGTTATCGCCGTCGTCTCCGTCCGGTGTACCATGCCTACGGGACACCGCTGTGGTCATAGCACTCGCTAACCGTCCATACATGGTCGGCTCAATTGGAACATCGTCTTGGGAATCCCCGCGCACGCGAGCGTCTTGTGTTGTAAGGAAACGAATAGCTGAGCCCACTGCCAAACCGGCCGCTCCGACATGGGCCGCATCCGCCAAGGCAGCCAAATCCCCCACCCCCATGCCGCCGAAACGTATGGGAAGAGACATCTCGGAGCGAGTGTTGCTGGGTAGGCTAGATGCGGGAAGGCCCAATATCTCAGCCGCCACATCTAGGGTGGCATTGTCAGCGCGCTCGAGGAATGTTTCGACGGTGTCACCGTAGCCCTCACCCCTGCCAAGACCTCGGGGGACTGTACGGGCAAAGTGTCCGAAGCGGCGGTTGCAACATTGATGGATACGAAGCGCAGTGTGAGTGTGCCGGTGAGCCGCTAGACCCCTTAGACGTTCGCCGTAGGCCTCATACTTACTTAAGGCCGTTTCGAACACGTCTCGAGCAAAATCGGATGTACCCATTGGCCCCCCCAATACTTTCGTCCCTTCCGTGGAGACATTTACTCCCCGCATGATGTGGCCGTCGGGTAAGTTATCGAAAGCATCACCGACACCCAAAGGGGAATACAAACAGTTTTTGCGGATGGTTACGGTGAGGCCAACGCTAGCATACGCCTCCGGCATAGCGTCGCCAATAGCCACGAGAGACGGAGGGGGTCCCAAGAAGTGAACATCGTCAGAATAACCGCAGAGAACGGATTCGTTCGGGGCAATCGCAGCCAATTGCTTGTATACCCTGGAGGCAACAATTGCGAAGAACATGGCCCCGAGGACGCAACCTTGATGGACTCCGCGGGTACTCGGAATGCGCATGGCCGGGCCGTGAGCATTTGATGAGTCGTAAACGTACAAGGTAGATGGACGGCCATACAACATAGTAGCGACGCGGAGCAACGGTCGAAGCGCGGGATTTGCGGACAACTCCTCAAACAAGGGACGCCGCAGGAACTCGTTGAACGCGTTGGATGCGTCGCCTTGCATGTCCGCCCAGTCCGGTGAAGCGTCAAGCGCGGCTCGAACCATGAATTGTACGATCTCAACCCCGCCGCGAACGCCGACGCCAAATTGGTGCCGAGCAGCCAACCATTGAGACACTTCTACACCAATTACGGCGAGAAGCGCGCGATTCGCGAAACGAACTAAAACGGAGCCAATTCCAATCGGGCGCAACGTCCCCTTTTGGTCGCGAAGTTCTTGCTCTTGTGCGCGTCGTTGTTCGGGATCGAGCTTGTCTAGCGGGATAAGTGTGGCAGAGGCAAGGAATGAAGCAACGCCGGGTGGAACCTCTGCGTTCACGATGGCTTCGGCTAAACCGGTGAGAATGCAAGGGGAACCCAACGCGCGAAGAGTTTCAAACCTCCAACCGTCGACGTGAGGACTAGATTTTCGAGGGCATCTAGCAACGACCTCCATAATATCGACTTCCGAAGCGCGGAGTTTGATACGAGGGAGGGAGAAGGGATCCGGCAACACGTCCGCGAGGTCGTCATAGTCTTGTGGGTGCAACCGTGATAATTCCTCGTGCACCCCACGACCACTTGCAACGGGGTTGGAGCTTAGGGCCTCCATAGCACGGCGGTACTCCCCAACCGCAGCTAGACTAGCCGCCCGGTTGGCGACCTTGGCCGAGACGCCGTTATGAAAGGGTTGCGAAGGGGAGATGGGGTCGGTACCGGCCCTCGAAAGTGAGGTAGGTGGCGGTGCCCGCCCATTGGCAAGGGATGCGTGGGCGCGAGCGGCGGAAAACAATGTATCAAGATCTCATGACGCTTAATGGGCTAAGCGGTTGTCACGGTAATCGGCGACCGGGTCAGGGGGCAGATGCCCCGCAGAAGTGAAATCAGCCATGGGGCGCAAAACTAAGCGCGGAAATAAAAGCAACGCCGCCCAAGCCGCTTCCGCGGAAGCCCCTTGGGTGGCCCTATCGCGGAAAGACAAAACGCAACCGACAAGTTCCTCGAAGACCGGCTTGACGAGGCGTACCACCGAAGGGGGGACGCCGTTCGAGGACGTACTAGATCGGAAAGAAAGGAGGTAGGACTCGAAGAAGGCTTTAGAGTTCTCCCCGCCAGTGGCCCCATGATTAAGGCACCATTGGACGGCGGGGGGCAAGGACTGGGGATGCGGCGGGGACGGCCGACCACGCGGGAGCGAAGCACCGTATGCCGGCTGTTGGGATGGCGTAGTATTGCGGTGAGAGCAGGAATGTAGGTGTCTACTAAGGCCACCGCTCCGAAAGTATCGTCCGCAAAAAGTGCACGGCGCGAGAAGGTGGCGATCGGCATCCACAACTGGGCAATTGTCGGGCGCAAAAGTGCACGTTGTCGCGGGGGAGTTTAGATGGGCGCATAGCGCTTGAAGGGTCGGGAACGACGCTGAGCAACTAACGCACCTCAAAGGAGCGGGGGGTAAAAAACGAGACGGTGTATGTCCAGGTCGTAAGGCATGCGAAGGCGATTGAGCGTTAGTAGGCGATGATGTCGGAAGGTCACCCGGAGCGGGGGCCATAGGGCACGACCTTGCCCCGCCGCCGGGCGACCGGCCTAGAGGTGGCGGTGGAGGACGCCGATGACTATGTCCCGGCCGGGTCGCCGCGGCGGACATCCGGGGTGGCACGTGTGTCGCGTCCTAATATAAGTAGAACACGCCGGGTCGAAGAAGGGGGGGGGGGGGGGGGGGGGGGTATGTGGCTTGGACTATACCGGAAGTCGCCCGAGGTGGCGCTGTGGCGTGCCTTGGAGGGAAGATTCGCCGCCGACGTGGTGGGCTCCTCGATGCCGGTCCGTCGCGCCTCTAACCTCGCGTTGCTTGTAGTGGGGAGCCTTGGAGCCCGCGATGGAGATGCTCAAGAAAAGAGCAAAGAAGCTATTTGGTACCCGTGTACCAACCACAGCAAGAGTCGGAAGGCAACTCCGTCGTACAACGCCGTATCGTAGCGGGGCGCCAAGCGATAAAGGATGACCTTGCAAATAGCGGGCTCCGAGTACGGGTAGCGATTAGAATGAACTTAGAGCAGTACTGAAGTTGTAGTACCCGTACAGTGATAGCGATGACGCGTGCCGATGCCTTGAGCCTTGCTGAAGGGGATGACCACGCGCGGGCGACAGTTGTAGCGGTACCGGTAGCAGCCAAGGGTCTCGAGGATGCCGATAATAGGGGCGGTACGGGTAGTTGTACCCGGTCGCGGGTCGAGCGACGAATAAAAGATCCCGGGAGGGTCACGCTGGCGATGGTACAAATAAAACGCACCGGAGCCGCCGACGGCGAGTGACCGCGGACGATAAAAAGGAGAACTTTATGTACAGGTACCGCGCGATGCCACAGCGTAGGAGAGCGCCGAGACAAAAGCAAACACGAATAGGCGGGCAGGCGTCACGCTCACCGCTACCAAGTTCCGAGCTCGCGGGCTCCCGACCCAAGCTCTACGGGCAGTGTGACGTTTCTCTAGGCTAGCGGTAGAGAAACGTTATTTTTAAGGTTTAAGGTTTAAGGTCAGATAGACGGTACAGGTAACCTCAGTTAACCAGTATCACTAGTAATAGTTTGGTTTAGTTAGCAGACAGCACAAGCTACAGGTTCTAAGGTTGTTTCTAGAACACCTGAGGTGTGGATATTTAAGACGGGGACTTACTGGTAGAGGAGAAGACCGGTACATAATAGAATTACGCCACACCCAGATTGTAAGAAACCCTGTTCCTAAGACAATCTAACTAATTCTCTCTACGCTGTATAATTAGATCCAGAGATTAGGTTCTACTATTAGTCTAAGGTTGCCAACTTAGCCTAACCAAAGTAGCACCTCACAGTTAGACTAGGTACTCATTTTATGGCGACGAAGGTGAGTGGACAAAGGGCGGACATCATTTTGCCAAGGATTAATATTTTGGAGGCGTGATCGACTATATATTCCAAACGACTCGGGGCTTCGGCAGAAGCTTTTGTTTAAATCATATGACCGTGGTTTTGCAGGTCACCGAAGCTAATTAAGCACTCTAGCTAAGACGCTAAGCCGAATACGGAGGCGCATTCGAAATGATGTTATTGATTAATGCCATGGATTTTTTGTTTGTGGACGAGCGAAAGAACGCTCGCAAATGGCTCATGCTCCCGACACATTGTCTCTTCCACCATGACCTTGGCACACAATTGGTTGTATGTATTTTGACGCATTTGCATGATGGCGCATTGTTTGATAAAGTCCTGGTCGTTGTCGACCATATTCCATTTATGGCACATTTATTTTTTGTATCGAGGAAGGAGCAACAAAAGAAACAACTAGTATATGTTTAATAGGCGTGTACCGACTATTCGGGCTATTTCGAGTGCTAGTTAGTGACCGTGACCCACGATTTGTCAATGCTTTTCGGCAAATGTTGTGGAGACTCGGTATTGAACTGAATGTGTCGTCGAGCAAACATCGGGAGACTAAAGAATTGATAGTTGTAATCAATGTAACGTATCAACAGCTACTCCTTATGTTCTCGTGTTACGATGGCAATGACTTAACATATTGGGGCGCCCGCCGGCGGCGCTGCGGTGGCGGCCCCGGAGAGGGGTGCGCTCGCACGCTCGTCGGCACCTACCTCTACCTCCACGCGGTGGGCGTTGGTAACCCTGTAGCCGTGCCAGTCCTAGCACGGTAGGGGGTTGAACGAGGTACCGATAGCTGCGATCCGCGGGATCAGCAGCTCTCGGGAAGCTCGGTACGGAGGGTTTTGGAAAAACATAATATCCGTACACCAACACATGGATCTCCCGCTCGGCCTGTCCGATATGTTCTTTCAGCGACTAAATAATCACATATACTCTCCCGCCTTGACGGGTACGAGGACTGCGGAATGTTTTTGGCAAGGAAGTGTACGGACGGATCAGCGGTGGGACGAGGGCGTTGGAGCTGGCGGCGGACAGCCGGGAAGCAGCGTTAGGGCACGGCGCTCGCTAGCAGCCGCCAACCCTGCGAAACCTTTTGGTCTCCCCTGGGGGAGAGGCCCGAAGATACGCAGGACGGAGGAGGGTTGCAGCCGGAGGAGCGGCACGGTCTAGCGGCGGAGGTCGGGAGGATCATCCGCCGCCGGAAAAACCCGCGCGGTACGGGGGGTTTTTGGTTAAATATTCCCGTACCCACCATCTTTTGAGGATAGCCGATCCATGGGCACTATCTGTTCCCCTCCCCTAGTCGGTATCCGGTTATCGACAGGCTGCCTCAGGCAGTGTGCCCCGGGTTATCGCAACGGCACACTGCTCGTATAGGCGGCCCCCTAACAACGTAAATCACGGGGGGAGGGTGCGGCTAGCACAACGCGATCAGATGAGTGGCGGAAACATACGGCAAAAGGACAGGGGACAAGAGACATCTAGCTCGGTGGCATGAGAGCCAGTCGGAGTGCCGGACACCGTGCAGCCTAGCTATTTTCTCCTCCCAACCCCCGCATGAGATGAGAAGGCTAGACTAGGTGAAGAGTCGCGCCGAGAAGAGCGACTACTATCTCCGATATCTCGGACGGGGTTGAGCACGGATCGAAACGAGTCCGACGACGACCTATGCGAGGGGGGTTTTCCACCTGCCATTCCCCCTACCTCCGGCACGACTGGAGTCGCACAAGAGCCGAGATCAGGCAGGTTCGACTCGACCAGCTCATGTTGACCAGCCTTGCTAATCATCGACCCCGCCGCGGCTGGAGCAGGCCGCGTATCGTGGAGACTATCTAGCGACATCTTATATTTCAGACTGTTTCCAAAGAAAAATACGTATAGATCAAAAAATGAAATACCTCGATACGGGTATGTTTTAGACAGTATCGTTACTGCCATTGGAGAGGTTGGGATCCGTGGTTCACGGTCTACTCCTGCTTATAAGTCCAGTTAGGCACAGTACGGGGGGGGCCTAGAGACAACAGCCGGTTTATACTAGTATTGTTGTAAACAATTTCAATTTCAATTTCAATTAATGGCTCCCATAAGTCGGGTTTGCCCACGATTTAGATCCTTATTATATATATAATATATATATTTGAGGTTGTGATATGTTGTCCCGAGGAGTACATGGTAATAGACCAGCCGGCCTAAAGCCATGATCCTAAGAACTTCATGGCAGTTTTGAGTGGGCCCTTAGACAATAGCCGGACAATTGACCCGGTATTGAAATTGAAATTGAAATTGTTTACAACGTGTACCGTATGCGCCGGTTTTACACCAAAGCCGTATGCGCCGGCTGCTGTCTTTGGGCCCTCCCAACTATGCCATACAGGGAACTTACAAGTCAGGGCTAGACCGTTAATCACCTAGATCCAACCTCTCCAGTGATGTTCGGGGGTTGTACTCCCCCCCGGGGAGTTGTGCAAGACGAGGTGAGGGCGGTGTGCATTTAGGGGCGTGAGAAGGGGCAATGTGCAAAGATGCGGCGGGAGGTCGTGCGGGATTTGATGCGGTATATGAGGAGGAGATGATGCAGCCATTGGACAGTGTGCGTGTGTAGTTGTGCAAGTATGCGAGACGTGTCGAGGCGTGCTTTGGAGATTAGTTTGTCAGGAGGGTCTGTGCGGGCGGTGAGTAGGGAGGTGAGACTCGTGATGGTGGAGGAGTGCGGTGTGCATGTGCGGCTCATAACGATGGGAAGGATGTCGACCACTGTGCCTGGCCAGTGGTTGCGGATGGCGTTTGCAAGGGGAGTGTATTTGGCACGTATGAGGTGAGCTGTTTGGGAGAGGTTATTGTCCGTGTAGTACTTCCATTCCCCTGTCTGAATCTTTTTTATGGATGCGTAACGGCGGCGGCCGTTTGTGTGACCGCGAAGCAAGGTTCGAGGAGGCGGATAAAGTCGGGTTTGTGTGCGGGGGGTCGTAGCGCGGGGGGGAGAATCTCAGGCGGGAGGACGGCGGGACACAAGGTTAGGGAGTCGGGCGAGAGACCTTCGTCAGCGGCAACAAGGCGGGTGGGCATGTGGGTGGGGTGTGGCGGGTGACAGTCGAGCGGAGTGGGGACATGAGTGGGGGAGGCAAATGATTTGATGGGTTTGTTACCGAAGTCTGCAGTGATGGTGTCCCAGCGTCCTCCGTTGTGGCGTTCCAGAAGGGATAGTAGGAGGTGCAACGCGCCGTTGTGTCGGTCCTGTCTTAGGCCAAACATGGTGGGGCAGTTACCGGCCATGTGGCCGTTGCTAGTGAATTGGCGACATAGGGGGCTGCGCAGGGTAGGGTTGTGAGTAAGCAGGCGGGTGTTGTGGACGCCCCACATTAATTCTTGCTTGTGTGTGAACTGAATATTTGTGAGGGATGAGTGCTTTTTGTGGAAAGAGAAGTCGGCTCCGTCCGCCGCTGCTCGGGCGAGGAGGGCTCCGTGTTTGGTTGTTTGCGAGGGGTGTGTGTGTGTGTGTCTGGTGCTGTGGGTGTGTGCGTCAGCTTTGAGGTATTTATAGGGTATGGGTTCCCCTTGGGGTTGTGGGATGAGGGTGTATGGCCAGGTCCATTGACCTATCGCGACCTGTGAGCATGTGGCGTATGTGGTGTCGGGTGGGTGTCCGTCCGCGACTTGGTTAGCGAGTGCGTCTACGAGGTCGTTGCCGAGGGATTGGTTGTGGGCTTTTATTTTTCTTAGGTGTGTGCGGATGCCTGCGTCGCAGCGGGTTTTGAGGGTATGTGTGATGGAGTGGAGGGTGTCGCGGTGAATGTTATGTCTGTAAGCGGTTGGGCAGTTTAAGTATCCTTGTATGAGGCGGAGGGAGCACGCACTGTCTGTGAGGAGGTGGGTACGGCCAAGTTGGAGGCCTATGTCTATGCCAGCTAATTCTGCGCGATTTATTGTGTGCGAGGGAGGGGTAGAGGTCACCAGGATTTTGATTTTGGTGTCCGAGGCGGGGTGTGTGGCTGCTGCTCCGAGTGGGGATGAGCCTCCTTTTTTCGAGCCGTCTGTGTAGACAAAGTCTTGCCAGTTCCAAGCAAGAGTGCCTCTGGTGGGGGGGTATGTTAGTTGCATTCTTTCCGGGTGGGGGTATGTGATGGGGTGTGTCGGATGTGGGGGGAGGTGGTATATGCCTGCCGAATGGGGTGAGTAGGTGTCGAAGAGGTGGGGGGGAGGGATGATGACGGTGGGGTTGGGAAGGTGAGTGTCGTAGATATATTCGAGCGTGTTATGAAGTGCGGTCATGGCTGCGTGTGATGGGAGGGTGGAGAGTGCGAGGGGGTTTGCGACGAGGTAGATGTCCACCTTCCAGCGTGTGCCGAATGGGGTGGGGGTGGGGTTGCCAGTGTGTTGGTCGGGGGGTAGGAAGGTGTTTGCGTCGTTGGGGAGGGTGTAGAGGTGGTTTGTGTATGGGGAGTCGATGTATTTGGAGTGGCGGTAGAGTGTGTGTTCCCAACGGGGGAGTATGAGGATGGTTGCGCTGGGTGTGTGAGAGGTTGTGAGGTGTGCGCTGGTGATAATTGACCCGGTACATGTTGTAAATAATCTCATTTTCTAATTTGCATGCAATGATACTCGAGCTTCAGAAATTGAGCACTCCCCGTTTGAGGAAAAATTCGCTTCAATCATGAGGAGCCCCCGGATATATTGCTACATATGCGGCTGTCAATTCCAGTTTCAATGACTGTCCAAGAGCGTCTATAGATTTTACACGAAGCACATTAGTTGGTTCATATGTTTTACGTTTACACAAGGATCATATGCAAGCTCGATCGTAGTCATCAACAGCACCTCAGTTTTTAAACAGTGACAAAGTGTCAATTGTTACAAAATACTTGTTCCTACACAACCAGCAAAAACATAAGCTTGAATATCGACATTTGGGCAAGTTTACTCTTGATTTGGAGAAAATTGGTGCGAACAAATTGAAATTGATATTGTATTGCAACAATATCGGCAAACTAGACCGACTGATGTCTATTGGTGCGAATATCTATATATCATATCTACCATCTACCGTACGCTTACACTAAATGTTTCGCGTCAATAATCTTCTTCCATGTGCAATAGTGACTTTGCGTCCATCACACCCAATCACCACCACCAAAGATGTTGAGGAGGGTGGCATTGCCAACATTTCAGTTGTCAAGATATACACCGTGCTTGGCCGACCAGGACATTACCTACTATTCTACACACCCTTCTTTTACGATGGCGAAATCCCAATACATGTTTGGCATAGCTGAAACACAGTGCACAGTCCTATAGTAGCGTTAAAGAACTTCTTAACTCACATCACGAATAGTTACAATCATAGTAATCAACCGTACAGGGACTTCATGCGGACTGCTCACCCAGCTCGCATTTCCCAATCCTAGTAACTTCACAAGTGGAGCCGAGGACTTTATGATGATTGGCTTGAGGAGGATGTGAAGGTTGGTTTTCTACTTATCTAGTAGAGGGGAAGAATACGACTGTAGCGAGTACAATAATGTTACAATATAGTTTAAATGTAGGACCCGTGCGCTCGCATTACTAGCCAAATTCCGCACTCTCAATTAGCGGGCATCGACATAGGCCTCCAACTAGGCCACACCCACCTCCTTACATACAGTGCGTGCTCCCTCCGCCTCATACAAGGCTACTTAGACTGCCCATCTGCATACCGCCACAACATCCAATGCGACACACTCCTCTCCATCACACACTCTCTCAAGACCCGTTGCACCTCAGGCATCCGCACACACATCGGCAAAATTAAAGCACACAACAACTCATTAGGCAATGACCTCGCAAACACCCTAGCTAACCAGGTTGCAGACGGACACCCACCCGACACAACATACATCACAGGTTAAGACGTGTCGATAGGCCACTGGACATGGCCATACACATTCTTACAACAAACCCTAGCGGAGCCCGTACCCTACAGATACATCAACCTCAAAACAAACGCACACACACACAACACCAAACACACACACACACACACACACACACACACACACACACACACACACACACACACACACACCTCTCACAAACCTCCAAACACGGTGCCCTCCTCGCCCGCGCCGCGGACGAAGGCGCCGACTTCACATTGCACAAAAACACACACCAAATTCACCAACACTCAATTCACGCACAAGCAGGAATTCATGTGGGGCTTACACAACACCCACGTCCTCTATCCC
Organism: Tetraselmis chui; assembly: GCA_026401115.1. NCBI lineage: Eukaryota > Viridiplantae > Chlorophyta > Chlorodendrophyceae > Chlorodendrales > Chlorodendraceae > Tetraselmis > Tetraselmis chui. The sequence goes on from JAPMLY010001705.1 coordinate 20,678, forward strand.
AACCCTACCATGCGCTGCCCCATGTGTGGCCAATTTACCAGCAACGGCCACATGGCCGGTAACTGCCCCACCATGTCTGGCCTAAGACAAGACCGCCACAAGAGCGCGCTACAACTAATCCTCTCCCTCTTGGAACGCCACAACGGTGGCCGATGGGGGATCATCACCGCGGACTTTGGTAACAAACCCATCAAATCATTCTCATCCCCCACACAAGCCCATACCCCTCTTGAGTGCCATCCCCCTCACCCCACCCACATGCCCACCCGCCTTGTTGCTGATGACGAAGGCCTCTCGCCCGACTCCCTAACCTCTTGCCTTGCCATCCTCTCCACCGAGATTCCCCCCCCCCCCCCACACGCTGCGACCCCCCGCACACAAACCCGACTTTATCCGACTCCTCGAGTCTCGATACGTCGGTCACACGAACGGTCGCCGCCGATTCTCCTCGATTAAAAAGATTCAGATAGAGGGGAATGGGGCGCCCGCCGGCGGCGCTGCGGCGGCGGCCCCGGAGGCTCGCTCGCAGGCCCGTCGGCACTTGCCTCTACCTCCCCGCGGTGGGCGCTGTCAGCCCTGTAGCCGTGCCAAGCTTGGTACGGTAGGGGGCTGAACGAGGTACCGAAGGTTGCGATCCGCGGGATCGGTAGCTGTCGGGAAGCCATGCACGGAGGGATTTGGAAAAACATAATTTCCGTACACCAACACATGGATCTTCAGCTCGGCCAGTCCGATATGTTTTTTCAGCAACTAAATACTCACATATACTCTCCCGCCCTGACGGGAATGAGGTCTGCGGGATGTTTTTTTGGCGAAGAAGGGTACGGACGGATCGGCGGTGGGACGAAGGTGTTGGAGCTGGCGGTGGACAGCTGAGAAGCAGCGCTAGGGCACGGCGCTCGCTCGCTGTCGCCAGCCTTGTGAGCTTTAAGTCTCCCCTAAGGGCAAGGCCCGAAGCAACGCAGGACGGAGGAGGGTCGCAGCCAGAGGAACGGCAAGGTCTGGCGGCGGCGGCCCTTAGGATCACCCGCCGCTGGAGAAACCCGGTACGGGGGGGGTTTTGGGGAGATATATCCGTACCCACCATCTTTTGAGGAACGGCGACTCGATCCCTGTGCTATATTAACCCCTCCCCATGTCGGTACCCGATTATCGACAGGCTGCCTCATGCAGTGTGCATGGGGTTATCGTAACGGCACACTGCTCGTAAAGGCGCCCCCCTAACAACGTAAACCACCGGGGGAGGGTACGGACGGCACAACGCGATGAGATGGGTGGTGGAAACAAACGGCGAATGGACATGGGACAGGAGGAAATTTGGATCGGAGGTAAGAGAGCCATCCGGACACCGTCTGCAGCCTAGCTATTTCCTCTTCCCAGCCCCCACAGGAGGAGTGAAGGCTAAGCTAGGTGGCGAGTTGCGCCGGGAGGAGCGACTAATATCTCGGACGACGATGTGCAAGGATCGAGTCGGGACCGTCGACGACCTGAGCGAGGGGTTTTTTTACCTGCCTTCCCCCCCCCCCCCCAAGCTCCGGCACGACCGGAGTCGCACATGAGCAGAGGTCATGCAGGTCCGACTCGACCAGCACTAGCTGACCGGCTTAGCTGATCAACTGCCTCGCAGTGGCTTGAGCGGGCCGCACTTCGTGGAGACTAGCGACATTTTATATTTCATATTGTATCCCCAAAAAAACGTATAGATAAAAAAAAAACCTTGTTACGTGTATGTTTTAGACGGTATCGCTACTGCCAATGGAGAGGTTGAGATCAGTTGTTCACGGTCTAGCTCATGTTGATATAAGACCACTAACGGCACATACATGGGGGGCCCAAAGACGTCAACCGGCTTCACCCGGTACATGTTGTAAACAATATCAATTTCAATTTCAATTAGGGGAATGGAAGTACTGCACGGACCACAACCTCTCCCACACAACTCACTTGATTCGTGCCAAATACACCCCCCTCGCCAATGCCATACGTCAGCATTGGCCAAGCACCGAAGTTGACATCCTCCCCATCGTCATGAGACGCACAAGTACACCGCACTCATCCACCATCACGAGTCTCACCTCTCGTCTCACCCTCCGCACATACCCTCCCGACAAACTCATCTCAAAAGGCACGCCTCGACACATCACGTATCATTGTACAATTCCATACGCACACTGTCCAATGGCTGCATCATCTCCTACTCATTTACCGCATCAAATCCCGCACAACCACTCGCCGCGCCTCCACACACTGCACCTACACACGCCCCTAATTGCACGCCGCCACCACCCCGCATCGAGCCCTCCCCGGGGAGGAGTACAACCCCCGAGCACCCTTTGGAGAGGTTGGATTTAGGCGGTTAACGGTCTAGCCCTGACTTGTAAGTTTAATGTATGGCATTGTTGGGAGGGCCCAGAGACAGCAACCGGCGCATAAGGTAATTGAAATTGAAATTGAAATTGAAATTGTTTACAACATGTACCGTATGCGCCGGTTTTTCACCAAAAGCCGGATGCGTCGGCTGCTGTCTCTGGGCCCTCCCAACTATGCCATACAGGGAATTTACAAGTCAGGGCTAGACCGTTAACCACCTAATCCAACCTCTCCAATGTGGGTCGGGGGTTTTACTCCCCCCCGGGGAGGTGTGCAAGTAGAGGCGAAGGTTGTGTGCATTTAGGGTCGTGCGAGGGGGCAATGTGCGGATGCGCGGCGGGAGGTAGTGCGGGACTTGATGCGGTATATGAGTAGGAGGTGATGCAGCCATTGTACAGTGTGCGTGTGGAGTTGTGCAAGAATGCGAGACGTGTCGACGTGTACTTTGGAGACGAGTTTGTCAGGAGGGTCGGTGCGGGCGGTGAGAAGGGAGGTGAGACTCGTGATGGTGGAGGAGTGCGGTGTACCTGTGCGGCTCATGACGATGGGGAGGATGTCAACCACTGTGCCTGGCCAGTGGCTTCTGATGGCGTTTGCAAGGGGTGTGTATTTGGAGCGTATGAGGTCGGCTGTGTGGGAGAGGTTGTTGTCTGTGTAGTACTTCCATTCCCCTATCTGAATCTTTTTTATGGATGCGTAGCGTCGGCGACCGTTGGAGTGACCAACGAATCGGGGTTCGAGAATGCGGATGAAGTCAGGCTTGTGTGCAGGGGGACGAAGCAGGGGGGGAGAATCTCAGGGGGGAGGACGGCGGGGCATGAGGTTAGGGAGTCAGGCGAGAGACCTTCGTCAGCAGCAACAAGGCGGGTGGGCATGTGGGTGGGGTGAGGTGGGTGGCAGTCAAGTGGAGTGCGGGCAGGGGTGGGGGAAACAAACGATTTTATGGGTTTGTTACCGAAGTCTGCGGTGATGGTTTCCCAGCGGCCTCCGTTGTGGCGTTCCAGTAGGGAGAGTAGGAGTTGTAGAGCGCTGTTGTGTCGGTCCTGTCTTAGACCAGACATAGAGGGGCAGTTACCGGCCATGTGGCCGTTGCTAGTGAATTGGCCACATAGGGGGCAGCACAGGGTGGGGTTGTGAGTAAGTAGGCGGGTGTTGTGGACGCCCCACATGAATTCTTGTTTGTGTGTGGACTGGGTATTTGTGAGGGTTGAGTGTTTTTTGTGGTAAGAGAAGTCGGCGCCGTCCGTCGCGGCGCGGGCGAGGAGGGCTCCGTGTTTGGTTGTTTGCGAGAGGGGATTGTGTGTGTGCTTTGTGCTGTAGGTGTGTGCGTCGGGTTTGAGGTTGGTGTATCTGTAGGGTATGGGGTCTCCTAGGGTCTGTAGAATGAGGGTGTATGGCCATGTCCAGTGGCCTATCGTGACCTCTGAACCTGTGGTGTATATAGTGTCGGGTGGGTGACCATCCGCGACGAGGTTGGCGAGGGTGTCTGCGAGGTCGTTGCCTAGGGAATGGTTGTGGGCTTTGATTTTGCCGAGGTGTGTATGGATGCCTGCGTCGCAGCGGGTTTTAAGGGTGTGTGTGATGGATAAGAGGGTGTCGCGGTGAATGTTGTGGCGGTAAGCGGAAGGGCAGTTTAAGTAACCTTGTATGAGGCGGAGGGAGCACGCACTGTCTGTGAGGAGGTGGGTGCGGCCAAGTTGGAGTCCTATATCTATGCCAGCTAATTCAGCGCGATTTATTGTATGTGAGGGAGGGGTAGAGGTCACCATGATTTTGATGTTGGTGTCCGAGGCGGGGTGGGTAGCTGCTGCTCCGAGGGGGGACGAGCTTCCTTTTTTCGAGCCGTCTGTGTATACAAAGTCCTGCCAGTTCCAAGCGGGGGTGCCTCTGGTGGGGGGGTATGTTAGATGCACGCGGTCCGGGAGGGGGTATGTGAGGGGGTGAGTTGGGTTTGGGGGGCGGTGGTATATACCCTTTGAGTGGGGTGAGTAGGTGCCAAAGAGGTGAGGAGGAGGGGGGGTGATGATGGGGTTGGGGAGGTGAGTGTCGTAGATAGATTCGAGAGTGTTGTGAAGTGCGATCATGGCAGTGGGTGATGGGAGTGTGGAGAGTGCGAGGGGGTTGGCGACTAGGTATATGTCGACCATCCATCGAGTGCCGAATGGGGTAGGGGTGGGGTTGCTAGTGTGTTGGTCGGGGGGTAGGAAGGTGTTTGCGTCATTGGGGAGGGTGTAAAGGTGGTGGGTGTATGGGGAGTTGATGTATTTGGAGTGGCGGTAGGGTGTGTGTTCCCATCGGGGGAGGATGAGGATGGTTGCACTGGGTGTGTGAGAGGCTGTGAGGTGTGCGCTTGTGATTGCGTGTTCCATGGCGCGTCTCATGCATTCGTGGTCGTATTCGGGGTTGGCTATGTTGGTGACTTGCCAGGTGTGTGGGGCATTGCTGCCGCTAGAAGAGAAGACTATATCTTCGGGGTAGAGGGAGTGGTAGGTTTGGGAGTGAAGGGATTTATTGAGGGGTCGGAGTAGAGTTCTGTCTGGATGCGGAAGGTGTGACGGAGAGCTGTGAGGAGGTCCTCTCTGGTGGCCCATCTATTACGGGTGGTGGTGGCGGGTGTGGGTGAGTGGATTTCTGAGCGGGAACCTAGGCGGGTGAGGAGGTGATAGACCTCCTCTTCGAACGTATGCTCCGAGAGGTCGGGGCGAAAGAGTTGGTAGAGGTGGCGGACGCGGGGGCCGTTAAGGGTGGTGACCGCGCGGCCGTCGGGAGTGCAGAGTATGGTGGTGTCGTGGAGTGATGGGTGTGCGTGGATAGCGAATTTACCGGTAGGGAGCATGTCGAGGTCGGGGTTGATGGGGTCATGGTTGAATATGATTAGGGGGTGTGACCACGGAGGGGGTCCGGGTTCTGGCAAAATGGGTGTGGTGGAGGGGACATCGCCGGAGTTAAATGCGGTGAGGGCGGTGGGGCCGGAGGGGGTCTCACTGATGGTGTCGTGGAGTTGTAGGCATGGGGCCCACTGCACTTCGTGGAGGTGGGTGAGGTCGTGTTGCTGGCCTCGAGCACACCACTCGCACTGCCATGTGGCGGGTCCCTGAGCTGGGCGGCATTGGGAGTGTATGGCAAAGTGCGTGCATGTGCAGCAGGTGGAGGAGGGTTCTCTGTGCCGTGGGTCGTGACAGATGGAGCAGGCGGTGGGGGAGGGGGAGGGGAGGCATACTGATGTGGGAGCGGAGGAGATGAGGCGGAAGCCGTCGTCGAGTTGCAACTGAATGTCCCATTCCGTGAGGTGTTCCGGGGCCCATTCAACCATGTACTGCGTTTGGCCGTATTCTGTGTCCTTGTGTTTGGAGATGATGCGAGTTACATCGCAGGGGGGGTAGTGGTGGTCTGAGGGGGTGAGGTATTCTGTGTCTAAGTGAGTGGTGGGTGCGGTGGGGGTGGGGTGAGTGGTGCTGGAGGTGTAGATGTCGGATGAGAGGGTGGAGGGTGAGCGGGGGAGGTGAGGGGAGAGGAGGGGAATCCATGAGGGGTGTATAGTGGTGGGGGGGGATGCTTGCTTGGGGGTGAGGCTTGTGATGGGGAGGCGGTTGTGGATAGTATTGAGGGGTTCAGTGAGGATTGCGGCGAGGAGGCGGATGGGAACTGAGAGTGGGGTGGTGGACCCCGTGAGTGTGGTGATGGATTTGCATGATTTGAGGATGAAGGAGGAGGAGGTGGCTATGAGGAGGACTTGTGGCCACGAGGTGATGTTAATTTTCCAGAGGGGGGTGAGGCGGGGTAGGAGGGAGGCGTGTGTTTTGCGGGGGGAGAAGTCGCAGTAGGCTTGCTTATATGTGTGAGGGTCGGTAATGTGTGTGGCTTTGTCCCGGAGGGAGGCGAGGAGGGCGTTGTCTTGAGTGGTGAAGTGGGCGCGGATTGTGGAGGCGATAGGGTTGGTGAGGGAGAGTGGAGGGATGTTGTGGAATAGGGTGCCCGCATCGCGTTGAGCTCTGACTAAGCACTTGAGTGTGGGTGGGGTATAATAGGTAGACATGATGGATTCCGAGGGCCAGTGGGAGTACGTGGTGGATAGGGTGCGTATGTGTGCGCGGGCCATGTGGCCTCTATAGCCTGAGCTGTTCAAGATTTTATGTAGGTGGCAAATTGTGAGTTGCGCGGCGTGGGCTTTGAGGGAGGGGAGGCCGTATCCTAGGTCTGATGTAGGGCGGTGAAGGGCGGTGCGGGGAAGGTTACGTACCGAGGAGATGGCGGAGCGGAGTGCGCGGCAGATTTGTCCTTCTAGAGTGTCGAGTTGGGAGTCGGTGAAGAGGCCGAGCTGGAGGGTGAAATGCTTTCCGATGAGGAGTCCACGGATGACCCTGATTCTGCGGGATCGTGTTAGTGGGGAGGTGGAAAGGGTGGTGATGAGGGATGCAGTGGTACGTTTGAGTTCTTGCCAATGTTTGGTGAAGTTGAGGGAGGTGTTCAGTTCTACCCCTAGGACGCGGTATGTGTCCCTGGGGCCAATGGAGGGGATGGGGGCCGGGGTGGAGTTTAGGGAGATGAACTGAGTTTGCAGGCGGGATGCGAGGAGGGTAGTGTTGGCGAGGGTGAGGGCGTTGCTTGTGCGCCAGAGGGCGCCGGTGATGCAGCATTTGCGGATGTTGACGGTCATGCCCGTGTAGGCGCTGAAGAGGGAGAGTTTCCTGAGCTGGATGGTCATGTTGGGGGACGAGCCCGTGGCGAGGCTGAGGTCGTCGGCGAAGCCGTGTCCTGGGTATGTGGCTGTGGGTACTGTGGGGTCGACGTTAGTAGCGGGGGGGCCCGGGCGGTAGCCCCGGCTGCCCACCGTGAGCCAGCGAAGGAAGGGTTCAAGGAAGAGGGTGAATAGGAAGGGGGAGAGGGTGTCGCCCTGGAGGGTTCCGCGATTAATGTCGATAGAAGGGGCGGGGCCATGTGGTGTAATATAATCTGTGGTTGAGACCTCGTAGAGGTGTTCGCATGTGTCGACAAAGGTGGGGGGCATACCCAGTTGGCGCATGTGTTTGAACATGATGCGGTGGTCCGCGGCGTTGAAGGCTCCTTTGAAGTCCGCGTACATGACGCAGATGTCTTTGCTGTGGAGTTTCGCGTCCTCCATCGTCATGATGAGGGAGGAGAGGGCGTTGTGGATGCTGCGGTGTTGACGGAATCCGTCCTGTTGGTCGCTGAGAATGCCGTGGGTTTCGGCGTACTTCGAGCCTGCATCTTTGATTAGTGCTGTCCATAGTTTAAGGAGATTATTCATGAGGGCGATAGGGCGGTAGTTATCGAGGAGGGAGGGGTCGCCTTTATCGAGGAGGGAGGGGTCGCCTTTTTTTTGTAGGAGGCATGTTGTGCTGTGTCACCATTCAAGAGGGGTGTAGGACTTGTGTGCTAGGAGGGAGAGGAGAGAGAAGAGGGCGGAACGGGTCGCCGGTGGTAGGAATTTGATGATTTCATTGGGGATACCGTCTGGGCCAGGGGCTTTGCCGGTGCCTAGGGAGTTGAGGGTTTTATCGAAAGTGTCGCGGGTAATCATGTCGGCAAGGGTGAGAGTGGGGTCGCCGCGGGGTTCGATGGTAAAGTTATCGGGGTTGTCCGGGAGTTCCCATGGGGGGGGTGGGTAGTTCGTGTGGGGTGGCGCGGCCGAGTTCGGAGGCGAAGTGAGAGTGTACAGCGTCAATGATGGCGGAGGGAGAGGTTGCGGTAGTTTTATCGGGTCTGGTGATGCGGTGGAGGGTGGAGGCGGCGCCGGCGGGGGGTAGAAGGCCGCTTTTAATTTTCAATCTACGGTGGGAGAGTTTTGGGCATGCGTCGTAGGTCGCATTGGCTCGGGTTTTTTTTTCTTTATCTTATCCGTGGTGGTGGCGTAAAGGAGCTGGTGTATACTTGCCTGGCATTGTTGTTTGATGTCGGCAGGGGAGAGGTAGTCAGGAGTGTTTAGGAGTTTCTGGGCGAAGGGGAGGGGGCCGTTGTTTCTGCTGCATTTACGGAGTTTGAGTATGTGAGTGCGAGTTTTATGTGTGAGCCAAATAGGGTCCGTAGAAGCCTGGGGTGGGCGGGGGTTTTTGGCGGAGAGGAGGGGCCAAATTGTGGCTGCGTGGTCCATGTGTTGGGAGAGGAGTGTAGTGAATTGTGAGGCGAGGGTGTCGAGTGTGTCGGGGGAGGCCGAGGTGTGCGACGTGTTTAGAATTTCTGCGTGGAGGGTAGCTGTCTGGTTGAGGAGGTCGGGGGTGCTGAATTGGTACGCTTTTATTTGGTCTGGTGTGAGGGGGAGTCGAAAGTGTAGTTTGCGCGTCGTGTGGTGAGTGTGGGGGTGGGTATGGGGAGGGGGGGTGTGCCATGAGGGTGAAAGGGGCGAAAATGACGAGGTGGATTGCAAAGTGGTCGGTAAAGTGGGAGGGGGAAGATAATATCGAGCATGAGGAGGGTGGGAGGATGAGAGGTGTAGGGGGCGTGGTGAGCCAGTGGTCAAGGCAGCCCTTGCTGCGGGGGAAGGTGGGGATGGGGTCGTGTAGGGGGTGGAGGTGGGATTTGAGTAGGGAGGTGAGGGCAGGGTGTCATGTACCTATGGTGGTGGTCGATTGGAAGTCTCCTCCCTAGAGGGTGCGGTGGTGCGGGTGGTCATCCGCTAGGCGGAGGCCCCAAGCGGCGAATTCTGCGTAGAGGCGGGTCAGAGGGGTGGTGTGGAGCTGTGGCATATAGGTACCTATAAGGAGGTAAGGGGTGCCTGAGTGGGGGACGATTTTTAGTCCGGCGATGTGGGGGACGAGGTGGGGGGGCGGGGTTAGGACAGTGGCAGACTGGAATGAGGCTCGTCGGACCGCGAAGAGAACGCCTGCGTTGGGTAGAGGCACCGTTGAGTGACAGGGACGGGAGCTTTTGAGGTGGTATTGGGGGAGAGCTATGCGCCAGCGGGATTTGTGGGTGGCGTGGTTGATTTCGGTGAGGATGAAGACGTCCGGTTGCTGGGAGGTGGAGAGGTGTTCAACATCCATAATGGAGGTGTGGAGGCCGCGGGTGTTGAGGGTGATGAAGTGAAGAGGTTGGGATGTGTGGTGGGGGGGGATGGGGGAGGGGGGGGAGGGGGTGGTGTGGTGGTGGTCATCGGGGGGGCGTTCGACGGGTGGAGGTTGGGGGGCGGGGAGGGGAAAAGGAGGGGAGGGGGGATGAGGGGAGTGGGTGGGGGCTGAGGGGGGGGGGTAGTGTGGGGGGGTGGATGGCGTTGCGAAGGTGGTTGCGGCCCTGTGGGAGCGGGGCGGAGCGGAAGGTGTGGTTCCATAGGAGGGTGTGTAGGGAGTAAACCGAGGACCGGGGGTCGAAGGGGGGGGGGTTGTATGGTTGGTCCGGGGGGGTTGTGGTGATGAAGTAGGTGTGCAGGAGGGCGTGGGTGCCGCACGACCAAGGGTGTCATGAGTCGTTTTGGCGAGGTGGGTTGAGTGAGCGCAGGGTTCCGACGGGGGGTGGGGGAGAGGAGTTCCAATCGGAGAGGAGTTGGAGAGAGCGGGTAAGGAGGTCGGGTGGGGGCGGGTGGTGGAGAGAGTCTATCCAGGTGGCGGAAGAGTGGGTGAGGTGGAGGAGGCCGAAATGAGAGTTTTGCCATGTGAGGACGAGGAGGGAGTGGTTAGGCGTACCCGGGCGGGAGGGGGAGCCACGGTTAGAGAGGTTGGTCCACTGGCTGGGGTATTGGGAGGTGTGGTAATGGGTATCGACCTCGTTATTAGTGATGATTGAATAGGTGGCAGTGGGGGTGGAATGGAGTTTAGAAATGGTGGAAGCGAGGCAGTACAGGTTATTGAAATTAAAATTGAAATTGTTTACAACATGTACCGTATGCGCCGGTTTTTCACCAAAAGCCGGATGCGTCGGCTGCTGTCTCTGGGCCCTCCCAACTATGCCATACAGGGAACTTACAAGTCAGGGCTAGACCGTTAACCACCTAATCCAACCTCTTCAATGTGGGTCGGGGGTTTTACTCCCCCCCGGGGAGGTGTGCAAGTAGAGGCGAGGGCTGCGTGTATTTAGGGTCGTGCGAGGGGGCAATGTGCGGATGCGCGGCGGGAGGTCGTGCGGGACTTGATGCGGTATATGAGTAGGAGGTGATGCAGCCATTGGACAGTATGCGTGTGGAGTTGTGCAAGAATGCGAGACGTGTCGAGGTGTGCTTTGGAAACGAGTTTGTCAGGAGGGTCGGTGCGGGCGGTGAGAAGGGAGGTGAGACTCGTGATGGTGGAGGAGTGCGGTGTACCTGTGCGGCTCATGACGATGGGGAGGATGTCAACCACTGTGCCAGGCCAGTGGCTTCTGATGGCGTTTGCAAGGGGTGTGTATTTGGATCGTACGAGGTCGGCTGTGTAAGAGAGGTTGTTGTCTGTGTAGTACTTCCATTCCCCTATCTGAACCTTTTTTTGTGGATGCGTAACGTCGGCGACCGTTGGAGTGACCAACGAATCGGGGTTCGAGAATGCGGATGAAGTCAGGCTTGTGTGCAGGGGGACGAAGCGGGGGGGGGAGAATCTCAGGGGAGAGGACGGCGGGGCATGAGGTTAGGGAGTCAGGCGAGAGACCTTCGTCAGCAGCAGCAAGTCGGGTGGGCATGTGTGTGGGGTGAGGTGGGTGGCAGTCAAGTGGAGTGTGGACAGGGGTGGGGGAAGCAAACGATTTTATGGGTTTGTTACCGAAGTCTGCGGTGATGGTTTCCCAGCGTCCTCCGTTGTGGCGTTCCAGTAGGGAGAGTAGGAGTTGTAGAGCGCTGTTGTGTCGGTCCTGTCTTAGACCAGACATAGAGGGGCAGTTACCGGCCATGTGGCCGTTGCTAGTGAATTGGCCACATAGGGGGCAGCGCAAGGTGGGGTTGTGAGTAAGTAGGCGGGTGTTGTGGACGCCCCACATGAATTCTTGTTTGTGTGTGGACTGGATATTTGTGAGGGTTGAGTGTTTTTTGTGGTAAGAGAAATCAGCGCCGTCCGTCGCGGCGCGGGCGAGGAGGGCTCCGTGTTTGGTTGTTTGCGAGAGAGGAGTGTGTGTGTGTTTTGTGCTGTAGGTGTGTGCGTCGGTTTTGAGGATGGTGTATCTGTAGGGTATGGGGTCTCCTAGGGTCTGTGGAATGAGGGTGTATGGCCAGGTCCAGTGGCCTATCGTGACCTCTGAACCTGTGGTGTATGTAGTGTCGGGTGGGTGACCATCCGCGACGAGGTTGGCGAGGGTGTCTGCGAGGTCGTTGCCTAGGGAATGGTTGTGGGCTTTGATTTTGCCGAGGTGTGTACGGATGCCTGCGTCGCAGCGGGTTTTAAGGGTGTGTGTGATGGATAAGAGGGTGTCGCGGTGAATGTTGTGGCGGTAAGCGGAAGGGCAGTTTAAGTAACCTTGTATGAGGCGGAGGGAGCACGCACTGTCTGTGAGGAGGTGGGTGCGGCCAAGGCAGTACAGGTTAGAGAGGTCATGGTATCGCTCCCATTGGAAAGAGAGGACCGCAGGGGAGTCAAGGAAGCCGATGGGTGTGGGGAGGCCGTATTCGAGGAGGAGGTCAAACAGGTAGTTATGTAAAGTAGTGCAACAGGTGCGGGGGTTGAAGTGGGTCGGTAGAGATTGTCTTATCGTAGTGTTTACAATGTGGAGGCGGATATCGGGGTGAGGGGGGAGGGGCTGGGAGAGGGGTCCAACCTCGGGGGAGTCCTGTGGGGGACTAATGATGATAGTCGGCCGGGGCGGCCGGGGGAGACCTGGGAGGGCTGTTGGTGCCGTGGGAGGCAGGAGTGGTGTTCGTGAGGGGACGGGTCTCCTCTAGGTCTTCCTCATGTAGGTCGTCGAGTTCTTCGAGTTCGTAGTCTTCGCCGTCTGGGTAGGAGGTGGGAAGGGGGAGGAGGGAGGGGTCGTGGGAGGGGTGTGGAAGGGGAGGGGAGTTGTCATGAAGTTGTGCGGGTGGGGGGGGGGTGTGGGTGGGCGTTAGGGGGGGGGACGAGGAGGGTCTCTTTCGGGAGGGGCGGGAGGGTTTGGAGATGCCAGCTGGAGAAGCGGGTTTGAGGGAGGGGTCCGTGGGGGTGGGATTGGGGTGGGAGGTAGTGCGGTGGGGAGCGGGGGAAGAGGGTGGGGGCAGCGGGGGGGAGGGAAAGTGGGTGGGGAGGGGGAGGGTGTGTGTGGGGGGTAGGGCTTGGGGGCTGCGGAGCTGGTGTGGGAGGGGGCGGGGTTGGGGGAAGGGAGGGGGGAGGAGGAGGAGTCCATGGGTTCGGTGGAGGTTTCTGGGATGGTTGGGAGGAGGGCGGTGGGGGTGGTGGTGTGTGGGTGGGGGGGGTGTGGGGGGAGGAGTGTGTGGGGGTGGAGTGGTGAGGGGGGGAGCGGTTTGGGTGGAGTGGGGGGGGTAGGGAGGAGCGTGAGTGGGAAGGGGTGAGGACCTGTGTGGTGGAGGAGAGCTGAATGTCTGGGAGGGAGGTGAGGTCGAGGGGGGTGTCATCTTCTGCGTCCAGCATGGAGATGTCCGATGTTTCGGCTCGCCAACGGTTGGAGACGTCAATGGAGAGAAGGTGTTGAGCCCATTGGAGGAGGAGGGTGGGAGAGTTGCGGAAGAGTACCTTGTTCTTCGTGAGAGTGAGTGGTGGGGGGGAAGGGGAAGTTGTGAAGGCGGGGTCGGAGAGACGGGCGCGGCCGAAGGTGGAGTAGTGATGGGGGTTGATGGTGAGGGTGCATGAGGATTGGGTAAGAGTGCCTCTGTGGAAGTAGGTGTGGCGGAAGGGGATAGTGGCAGTGCCGTTGGTGGAGATGAGAATGGAGTACATTTCTGTGGTGAGTGAAATCTGGATGCTGGTGTTGATGGTGGGTGAGGGAGAGGGGTGGGAGCGGAAGTAGGAGCCGTCCGGGAATTTTGGAGGGAGGTGTGTTGGGTGATGTCGAGAGGGGTGTGGGGGATGGAGGGGGGGGTGGTGTGGTGTGTAGAGAATTCTCGTGCTGTTTGGTGAAGAAGTGTGTATAGCCAGTGTGTGTGGGGAATAACCCCGTCAGCTTTGGGGCAGGGCAGGGACAGGGTCTGTCGGGACTGGACGAGGACTGTGGTGAGGCAGGTGTGCGCCCAGGAGGAGCATGGGACGTGGCCAGTAACGTGTGGGGGTGTGATAGTGATTTTATGAAGATGGGGGCTGGGGGGTATTGGTTCGTGAAGGGAGGTAGGAAATAAGTTCAGTGGTACAGGGCCTGATTGTGAAAATATGGGGTTATTGGGTAGGTGGAGGATATTTACCCACAGGGAAGAGGGGTCGCTTTCAATGTGGGTGGGTTCTTCCACTGGCTGGATCGCATCCGCGAATTGGAGGAGGAACTGGACCGACTCAGGTAGGTCCTCCATCTGGCGGATGGGTGTTGTCGAGGGTGAGACGCCGGCGGGGATGAGCTCGGTCGAGAGTTGTGCTGTGAAGAGGTCATGTATAAGGGCGATAGCTTCTCGGCCGGATACGTCAGTGAACAGGGGGGAGCGGAGTTTGATCCGGTGTGCTGTGGTTGGGGGAGGCGAAGCAGCGCGTATGAACTGGATTTTCTGCTGTTTCAGTGCTGCGAGGAGATGGGAGGCGAGGGAGTTGATGGGTGGTATCGGACCGGTCGAGGGGAGTTCACGTTGTTGTGAAGTGAGCTGAAAAAGAAAATCGGTCGCGATGCAGGAGGTGGGGATGCCCAGTCTGATCTCCTGGAATCCCGAGGTAAGTTCAGGTGGCAGGGGGGTGGCATCGTGACATGGGCGGGAGGAGGGGTGAGGGGTTCTGGTGTTGCGCGCCGTCCAGCGCGAGAGGTGGGCGAGTTCCCGGCCGATCGAATTCCTCGTCCGGAGAAGAAGGTCTGTGATCCGGTTGATGCATTCGAGGAGCCAGCGGCGGGCACCCGAGCACGTCGAGGTGACAGCTTCAGTGGGTTGGGTCGGGTCGGGAAGGAACATACCGTGGAGCCAGAAGCTGGATGTGTGGGGGGTATTGAACCATGCAAACACAGTTAGTGTGGAAGATAACGTACGCAAACGTAGTTACAGTCACAGTCCCGCAAACGGAACAGTTACAGCGACAACCAGCCTACAGGCGTGGTGTTGGGACAACAGAAGTGTGAGAGCTGTAGCCTAGCGACAGCTCTGTACCGAGTCAAACAGTTTATCGGTATGTCCGATCTAGACATGTACTAATCATATCTAGAGTAGCTTACAGTAGCTATCTGCAACTAATACGTATGCGGTATTACTTACAGCACTCCCCCTGAAGGTAGCTACGGGATGAAGCGTTGCATTGGGTCTTGTCCTCCAAGGATCGCACTTCGGTGTCGTGCTAGTGCAGGTCCTGGGAGGGGTTTGGTGAGCATGTCCGCCACCATCTGGTCAGTGGGGAGGTACCTCAACTTGATGGTCCCTTGCTCCACGTGGTCTTTGAGGAAGTGCCACTTCAGGCCGATGTGTTTAGTCTTCTCGCTGACCAAGGCATCCTGGGAGTATGCAATGGCGCTTTGGTTGTCCTCCCAGATGGTGGTGGTTTCGGTGATGGGGGAGTCGAAGATTTCCCCCAGAAGTTGTCGGAGGTGGAGTCCCTCCTTGGTGGCGTCAGCCGCAGAGTAGTACTCGGCTTCACACGTGGATTGAGCCACACAAGTCTGTTGTTTGGACTTGTAACTGATTGGCCCGCGTCCGAGGGTGAAGAGACAGCCGGAGCGAGACTTGCGGGTGCTGCTGTCGTTGGCCCAATCAGCGTCGTCAAAGCCTGTGAGTTGGAGGCTGTGGTCCAGGCCCCCCCCCAACGCCAGGCGCATGTTGATGGTGCCATGGAGGTAGCGGAGGACCTTTTTCAGAGCTTGCAAGTGTGCCTCGGTGGGCGAGGCTTGGGCAGAGCCGAGGATGCTCAACGCCGTGGAGACATCGGGGCGTGTACAAACGGCGGCGTACTGGAGGCTGCCCAGGAGGCTTGGGTAGACGTCCTTGGCCACTCCTGTGAGAGAAGGCGAGTTCAAGTGTGCAAGGCCGGCGAGGAAGCCTGGGTCCATCGGAAGGGACGACGGCTTAGAGTCATACATGCCGTACTTGGCGAGGATGTCGCGCATGTACTGGGACTGGTCCAGCGAGATTGTGCGCGTGGAGCGATCGCGGGTAATGTGCATGCCGAGGAGTTGGGAGAGGTCGCCTAGGTCCTTGATTTTGAACCGTGCTCCGAGTTGGGCTTTGAACGATGCGAGCCAAGTGGCATCATTGCAGGCCGCGGGAATGTCATCGACGTACAGGGCGATCATGGCGAAGACGTGGCCGGCGCGATAGATGTAGATGCACGGGTCGGAGACGCATTGTTGCCATCCATGGTCGACGAGCCACGCACGAATTAGCATGTTGAACTCGCGGGGGGACTGTTTAAGGCCGTAGAGGCAACGCTTGAGGTGACAAACTTTGGACGTTCCATCGGTGAAGCCGAGGGGCTGGCGGATGTACACATCCTCCCGGATGGGGGCGTAGAGAAACGCTGTGTCGATGTCAAGCTGGCAGAGTTCAAGGTCGCGGGCGGCTGCGATGGTTAGGAAGAGACGCAGGCTGGCCATGCAGATGACCGGGGAGAAGGTCTCCGTGTAGTCTAGTCCAGCGCGTTGACTGCACCCCTTGGCGACGAACCGCGCTTTGAAGCGGGAGACGTCGCCGGTTGTATCCGACTTGACTTTAAAGATCCACATGCTGTTAACGACCATGCGGCCGGGGGGGAGGTCCACAAGGTCCCACGTGCCGTTGCTGATGAGGGAGGAATACTCCTGTTGCATAGCGGCTTGCCATTGGGGGGCTTGGGCGCTGTCCAGCGCAGCTCGGTAGGATTTTGGTTCCACACACTCTCGGGCGGAGAGGAGGGCAATGGCAGTAGGGGACGTGCCGGCAGGTGTGTGTGGGGGACCAGTGACAAGGTCGGGGACGTGAGGGTGCTCAAAGATGTCCTCTTGAGCTTTTCCTTGTTCAGGATCACAACACGCCGTTACGAGTGTGGGTGGGTAGTCGGACAGGTGGGCAACCTTATCGCCGTAGCGAATGGGGTGGGAGCGGAGCCGAGCATGGCGAGGGGTTGGCGGGGGGGTAGGGGTGTGTCTGCGGGGACGTCGTCCGAGGAGTCGGTGATGGCCGAGTCGACGGAGGGGTGTGTGTCGAAGCCTGGGGTGTCTTCCTGAAAGACAACATGTACGGAAGTGGTGATGCGACGCGTTTCCGGATTGTAGACACGATACCCGGGTGCGTCAGGGGGATAGCCCACCATGACGCCGCGAAATGCTTTTTCACTGAGTTTCCGACGTTGTTTGTCGGGGACCTTGGCGAAAACGGCGCAGCCGAAGCCGCGGAACTTGGAGGCGTTGGGCACTGACGACGTAAGAAGTGTGAGGGGGACGCCCCCATTAGGTCCGACCGTGAGGAGGGGGTGGGATGGCTTCGCGCAAGCGGCTGTGTTGCGTGGTGCAGCTGTGGCTTTGTGAAGGAGACAAGAGTCGCACGAAACTTTGGTTACAGCGCTAGTTAACACAGGGCTAGTCGGGACACCGTGAGTATGTTGGGCCTGAAGGCTTTGCATGTTGAGGTGGCCATATCGACGGTGCCATAGGACGGGATCACACTGGGCAGTAAGGGCAACCTGAGGTGAGGGGTCAAGTGCCGGCGGGGCGGATGGGCTGGAAGGGAGGGCCGGCTGGTGGGGAAGGAGGTAGAGACCGTTTCCGGACGGTTCTAGCACACCCATGCCTGTGGGTACCAAAAGCAAACCAGTGTCAGAGTTGGAGGGGAATATGAATTCACAACCGCTGTGAGTTTGCATCCAGCTGACACTAAGGAGTCTGCCGATACGCTGTGCTGAACGAGATGATAGGTCAGGGGTGTAGAGTGCATACACAGTGCGGTGAATGAGCTGGCCAGAGGCAAGTCTGACAGAAATTCGCACTGAGCCACTGCCCTTAACGTCAACGCCGACACCGCCCACGCGAGAGGGAGCGGAGGGGGGCGTGAATTTCACGAAGTCATCTCGGAACGCAGTGAGGTTAATCGAGCAGGCGGAATCAACGACCCAAAACTTTGACAGATTACGACCCGGGGCGAGGGAAGAGGAGAATGCCACAGAGCTGAATGGGACACTCACCTCGTCGTCAGCGTAGTCATCAGCGCAGTCCGCGAGGGTGGGTAGGCAGTCGGTGTCATCGGCGGGGGCGTCGTCGGCAGGGACGTCGCTCAGCAGCGCAGCGTGAGCAGAGGGGGTGCCGTCGGCGGCGCCGTACTTCTGGACTGTCAGCCTACGCTTGGCGAGATTCCACTTAAGGATAGCGTCATCAGTGGCAGTGCACGCGGACATGAGATGGTGGAGGCTGCCACAAACGCCACACTTGTTGGGTCGATGGCCGCGAGGGTTACGGTGTGGTGGGCCTCGACCGCTGTGCGAGCCGCGGCCCGCAGCGACGAACGCGGAGATGGGAGGAGGTGATATGTCCGGAGCGGTTGCGTCCGGAGCAGGGTTGTCTTCCATGTTGTGCGCAAGGTGTAGAATGCTGGCCATAACTTCATCAGCCGACATGATGTAGTCCGTGTCGAAGGCGTTGATGACGCATTGCTTCGCCTGACCGTGTGGGCCGCTGCTAGAAATGCCGCGCAGCATGAGGAGACCGAGGTGGTGGGGGTGGATGGCAACGGAGCCATCAGCCAACTGGCATGTGTCGTTGTACTCGTCAAAGGTCTGGCGCATGTAGTGGACATAGTCACTGAGTGACTGACCAGGGCGCTGTCTGACCGTCAGATTGTCCAAGAGGGACAAGGAGCGAGCAAAAGACCGACAGTCGAGGCGTTCACAAAGGATGTCCCACGCGGCAGCGGCGCAGTCAGGGCGTGCTGGAGAAACGCATTTCATGGCTTGGTCAGCGCGCTTATTCGCGCTGGCTGCATGGAGGAGCAGCGTGTAGGCGTAGTGTTGCGCTTGTTCGTCGAGCCAGACGCCGGAGTCGCGGATGGCCAGCTGAGGAATGAGGTATGCGGCCTTGATGGAGAGGAAATTAAGGAAGGTCCTCTTCCATTGCTTAAAGTCCGTGGTCGGGCACATGACGGGGACCGACATCTTCATGGACCGGTTGAGGGCGTCCTTGTCGAAGCCGGGGGCTTCGTGTGCCGCCCGGTTGATGACCACCGGGTCGATAGTGGGGCGACGACGGCCCCGGGGGGTGGGGTCGCCATGTTGGAGTGGGGGAGAGTGCCGGCCATGAAAGGGAGGAGGTGGGCCACCGGGAAAGGGAGAGCGGCCGGCCATGGGACGCGGCGGGCCGTACGAGTGCGGGTGGTCACGGTAGGGGGGGATGAGATGAGAGGGCGCCTCCGGGATATGGGGGCCGGGGTGGTGAAGGGCATATCCGGCGTGGGGGAAGGGGGGAGGTGGTGGGAGGTGATCAACCCGGATGGCGTGACGCGAGGGGTCGTAGTGCGCATCGGCACGCGCGGGCTCGCGGGGCGCATCGTGGCGGCGCTGTGCGACTGTGGGGTCGCCAACAGGGGCTGCAGCAGGAAAGAGTGTTTCTGCGTCCGGGGTTACGAAACCAGGCTGGGTATGTTCACGCAGGTGGAGGGTGTGGCCGTCGTGGCTGTCCCGGACGGGTTCGAGTGGGGCATCGTGGCGGCGCTGAGCTACAGGGGGGTGCGGATTAGCACCCGCAGCAGCAACAGCACCCTCGGCCGACTGCGAGTCGAGACGAGCTGTTATGCTCGCCACTTGCGCAACGAGCAGCGCGAGAGTATCCGGGGGGTGATCGAGGGTGCTCTGGTGAGAGCCTGACTCAGGGGAATCAGCAGGTGAAACAGGCGGGTTTTTCTGCGCCATTTCGACAGAGGGAAAAAAAAGAAAGAGCTGAATGAAAAAACAGGCAGCGGTAAAAACCGCTAGCCGGACTCGTGCCTAACAGCGGTATGCTAAGAGACGGCCTGATGCCCGCCGACCCCTCGGCCTGTAGCCCCGGGGTGTCTCAGAGCACCTTTTCTGTATCCTCCACCCAGTGTGGGGCACAAGTCGAGGCCAAGGCCATGACAGGTGGAGCGCTGCGCTGGTGGCTGATGCGCTAGGCTAGGATAAAAATAAAAATAAAAGGTAAGCTACGGCTGGCGTGCGACCTGTGGATGCGTATTCACCCGACAGTGCACCCCCCCGTTCTCCAGCTTGGACCTGTGTGCACCCTGTCCACACACGACGAGTGCGTCGGTGTGGGTGGCTGGCTATCTCCGTCGGGTGGCTGACTTAAGAGGGGTGGTGGCGGGTTTTAAAATCGCAGTTTATACTGGCGATACCGCCGACTACAGGTTGAAAGTACTAGGAGTCTAAGGAAACTTGCCTTCTGCGGGAGAGCTGTCGATCGCAGCTCGCCGAACCAGGTTGTCGCGGGTGAGTGACGTGAGGCGGGGGCCCATAACCTATTGAACCATGCAAACACAGTTAGTGTGGAAGATAACGTACGCAAACGTAGTTACAGTCACAGTCCCGCAAACGGAACAGTTACAGCGACAACCAGCCTATAGGCGTGGTGTTGGGACAACAAAAGTGTGAGAGCTGTAGCCTAGCGACAGCTCTGTACCGAGTCAAACAGTTTATCGGTATGTCCGATCTAGACATGTACTAATCATATCTAGAGTAGCTTACAGTAGCTATTTGCAACTAATACGTATGCGGTATTACTTACAACAGGGGGAGGTGGTGGAGTACTGTCCCGTGAGGAGGTAGGAGTCGATCATACGGGAGGGGAGGTCGTCGGCCGGCCCGAGGTCGTTGGTTGACCGGGGGGGCGCCAGGACCAGAGGGGTCTGGAGTCCTCGACCGGAGGAGGGGTCCAGGGCAGTGCCCAAGTGATACCTGGCCGGGGTGTGTTGAGGCACTGTGATGAAGGGCGCGAGAGGGTGGAGTGCCAGGCGGGTCCTGGGGTTGTAGGGGTCTCCGGAGGTCGCATGCGCCGTGCGAGGCCGAAGGAGTACCTGCTTGTATGTGGGGAGGGGATCGGGTGATGAGGTCATGGTGTTCGAGTGGGGTTCGAGCAGTGGGGATGAGTTTTGTAGGTTTTATTTCGGGGTTCGAGTAGGATGCGTGTGTTGGCGGCACACGACCAGGCCTGATGGGACCTGGGTTTGGAGGATGTAGGCGGCGGACGGTAACGTCCGGACGCTCGGTGGGGCGCGGTGTGGTGCGCCGTCCCCGGGGGGGGGAGGATTTTGTAAACGATGGTTGTTTTTGACACGTCGTAGTATTGGAGTGGGTACATGTTCGGATTTCAAAGTGGGTGGCGCGAGAGCTGTCGAGGAAGTAATTTTCAAAACTTTGGAAGCTGCGCCTTGCTGTGTGTACCGTCTGTCGCTACGGATCCACTGACCTGGGTGAGCTAGGCTCGGTTGGGGAGAGGTGGACGGTGCCTGTTGTTCAACGGGCCCTATGTCCACCAGTCTGTCGCTCAACGGGAGGCCAGGCCCGGAGCGAAGACGGTCGGTATAGCTCATTCAAACTGCCGACCCATCCCCGGTATGTGGTTCAGTAGTACTTTAGTAGTACTTTGGATCTTTTTACTGTCTTTAGTGACGGTAGGATGCGTTTTTTTTCCGCATAAGGTACTTGTTGTAAACCGGCGCATACGGTACATGTTGTAAACAATTTCAATTTCCGCACTCTCCAAGGAAGTTGTACATGCGTAGATGTATAAGCCATTGTACTTAGTTCGGATCACTAGTTGTAAGACCATATCACCAACATTGAGACTTTCTAGGCTTTTAGACCCGCCGGATCACGCTTCTCCAATGTGACACTAGTACGTCGTCTCAACCGACGAGCTTCCGAGCAATAAGGGCCGTGACGTACACTTCAAGGCTGAAAGGGAACTAGGCTTGGCAACTTAAGCCATCGGAATAGAGGGATGAGACAAGTCAATTCAATTTTTTCCTCTAATTGTACTTAGCTGTTTTCCAAAATTTTCGCTCTCACGCATTCTACATACATGCACTAGCCGTAATTACGTGTTACGCAGTTTGCTCTCCAGTAAACTACCACACCGTCAACGACTTGGACGAGGAGGTTTTTCGCTTGCCCTTATTTCCTCCCCATCTCCGGTATTACGGGCGAGAGCTATACACGAGCACAGGTCAAGTAGGCATGACTCGACATGCAAATACTAATCATCGTTGTCGAGGGGCGGAACAGAGAAGGACGCGCATCTCGCAGATTAACGACATAATTATGCATCAACTCATAGTGGTGATTACGTCCATGTGTCACTTTTTCTTTACAAAGCATGGTAGACACGAGGACATGGAAATAGCAGGGAAAACGAGACGGAAAGAGTGACAAGAGGGTCACGGAATCTAAGACACGGCAAAGTGAAGCTCTACATTGTGCACACACCTAGCAAAGAAGCACTTGAGAACACGAAGAATTCCCACGCGACGTTGAAAATGCAAGACGTGGAGGCGACTAGCGGCGCCTCACGCGCTGTGCGAGGAAACGCGAAGACACTTGCGGCGGGTGGCGCGGGTGAAGAAGGCGGTGGCCATGGAAGAAGCCATCCCTGCCAAGGAAGAAGCGGCCTCCACAATCCACATCGTTCGCGGCGGCGAACACTCCGCGCAAGATATTGTCCGCGTGGGCGACATTGACGGCGAGAGAAACCGAGGGCACCAAATTCCGTGACCGCAAAGAGAATGAAGCAATATGTCGGGGCGACTATGCACCCCCTCCGAGTATTGAAATCGGATTTTTTTTGCAACAAGTACCGATGTATTGTCCGGTGTCTTAGAGCGTACCTAATAATGCAATCTTGGTCTTGGGAATGGGGTTGTTCGCCGGGGGGTCTCCTTGTCCACCCCTCTCCGTAGGTAGTAACGACATGATGTAAATCAACCATGGACTGACATGGTCTATCGCTACAATAGAAATATGAGGAGTATTGTGTCGCTATCTCCACGACGCACGGCCCGATCCCGCCGTGATCATTCCAGTTGGTCGTCAAACTATGATGGTCGAGTCGGGCGTGCTTGACCTAGGCTCATGTCCGACTCCGGTCGTGCTGAAGCTAGGGAGAAAAGGCAGGCATAAGCCCCCTAGTTCAGGTCGGTAAAAACCCCGACTCGATCCACTCACACCCTCGTCCGAGATGATAGCCGCTCAGCCCGTCGCATCTCTCCTCATGGCATAGGGTTACCCCTCCCTTCGGGGCAAGGGGGAGAAAACCAAAGCTTCAAAAGGTT